>JAJJMC010016780.1:4743303-4813288 GCA_023531435.1 Papaver californicum
AGTTAAAATCTTTATGTTTACTGTTTTTTCATCAAATCATTGGTTGTTAATGTCAATGGGAATTTGGCATAAACAATAGACAGGAAGGAAAAGATGGGTGAGAGGTTTGATTTGAATCTGAGATGGCATCAGAACGGTGGAGGTTTTAGTAATTGCCACTGTGATGGTTGATGTTGTTGTAGTAAGAGAAAGGTGGTGACTGCCATTATACAGTGGTTGATCATGAGTCTGTGAAAGAAATTTAGGACTTGTGGTTGCTGATGGTTTGTGGTAATTGAAGGGGATCTGCCATTATTTGAAGATAAAAATAAGATTTAGAATAATTCTAGAGCTCTGAATTGATTATGAGAGATTGGTATGAAGAATTCTTGTTTCTCTCGAATCTTCTCAAACAGTACTCGTCCCAACTGTTGTTATTCATCTTCTCTCGAATTCATTATAAGCTTGATTTGTAATGTTGCAGAAATGAATGATTAAGTTTTATTTGGGTTTAATTAGGTTTTGATTAAATCGGTTTTGATGATTTGGATTAAGCTTTGAATTGAATTATGCAGAGTATGGAAGACATAATTTGGATAAATCTGGTAAATTTTAATAAAATAAAGGGCATGATACTATTTTTTTTTAGTAATCTTAGTTTATATAATTTTTTAAATAATTTCCTAACATAAGTCAATATTTAACCGAGTCAACATATATCAACGTTAAAAAAAAAACCAAATTCTAAGTTGTCAAAAGTTAGACCAATCCCTAATGTTGAACAAAATCCAAGTACCAAAGTTTAATTAACCCTTGCGTTAATTGTTATTTGGTTGTTATCTCTTTCCATATATTACAACCAAACTTAGGGTTTCGACATAGGTTCAAGGTTATGAACTTTGGTTGTTACTTGTTTCCTGCTTTACATTTAAGGTTTGTTTGGCTGTAATCTCTTTAAATAGATCATTGTTTTACATTTAAGGTTTATGGTTACATATGATTTGGGTGTTAATCTCTATCAATAGATTAATTATAACCCATATATTAGGGTATCTAAGGTTAGTTTGTTTTGTTCCACAGATTAATGCTAGTATCTCTTTCAATAGTTTACTGCTATTAATCTATAATTTTGAATATTTTCTCCATAGGTTGTTCTTACTGTTTTAAGCCTTTAAGTTTGTAATCTCTTTCAAATATTTCAAGCAGCACTTCTGGTTTTTATGTTTGGTTCATTGCTGGGTTTGCCTTTGATGTTTCTTGTTTTTAACTTTCGAAGTTTGTTCCATTCCACATGTCTTATATGTTGTTAGTTTTTTTTGCTTTGAAGATGATATCAAGTCAGGATTCCCACACTATAGGTGATCCGTTTGGGTCTCCTTTAACCAACGAATCTGATTCTCCATCTCTAAATCATCATGATACTTCATCTCATGGTGGTCATGAAGAAGGTTCTCTATCTAATGGTGTTTCTATATCTCTTGGTGGTTCTCAATCTGATTTTTACCTGAAGGAGACACCATCTACAGATAAACTTTTGGTGGAAATAAATGAATGCGGAAGTCCATTTGGCGATAATGCATCAAAGTTTGCTACTTATGCAGGGGAACTCATTCGAGTACACTTCCCAATCGACTACCCAGACTGGAGGCTCATTCATCGGCCCTTCAAGCAACAAGTCTGGGACTCCCATGGTAACTTATCTATATTGCATTTTATTCTATAGTTTGTTCCACTTATACATAATAGTGTTTATTGACCAGGTACCCAGTTATTGTTTATGGATGACAAAAGTACTTCATTGTTTCAGGAAATTTTTTGTTTTCGTCTCGGTGATTCTTTTGTTATGCCATTTGTTATTGGAACATTTCCCCAGAAGTTTCGGTCATTCAAACGGGAGTTACGCCTTAACATCCTGAAAGACCTTGAGACTGAGGCAGGGATGTTGTTGGCATGCTCTTATGCTTTTAACGAGGAAATCTAGAAACGTTTTTTGAAAACGAGTACAAACCTGGTATGCAGGATAAGTATGCCAAATACGCTGCGAACCAGAAAAAGAGAAATATTAGACATTGTTTGGGTTGGGTCTCCTATGCCAACAAATCATAAAGAGTTGTGAGTAGTTTCTAACCCATTGGTATAATAACTTTAAATTCTCAAATTATTTTACTTGGAAAACCTTAACTGACCATATTGATTTTACAAGCAAAAAAAGAAGGTATGGTTGTCGAGTGCCGTAGAGAGAGCTAGATGATGGCTCATGTAGGGAAAAATGGACTTGTACATCCGAGTGCAGTTCAAACATATGTGAGTATTGGACCATCATATGTTGTTCAAATTTCAAATAATTTTAAATGATTACAGTTACAAAAGTTTTTTGGTTCTTTTGAGTTTCAGAAAAAAGTAAAGGTTGTCGTGGAAAAGAGAAAGGCCCTTACCGAAGATGGTACTGGGGGCTTGGTAGATTTTAGAAATGATCCAATGATTGATGTTTTTGGTGATGAAAATAATCAAAGTTATTATCGAGGCTTCTCATCCACTCTTACCAAGAATCAAGCACTACAAGAAAAATTTGGTTCTTCAATAAGCATTTGTGCAAGATCCAAGCCAATTACACCTCCAGTTGGTACTGAAGCCAGGATGGACAAGATTTAAGAGGAGATGAGTGCTCTGTCAAAGGTGAGATTCAATATGTAATTCATTTACGTCCTTTATTTTAATAGTTAACATTTTCAACAAAAGATTTTAATTCATATTAATCAACCTCTGAATGGGTTGGTCTTGGTTATAGGTTGTTTTGAGTTTTATGGCAAACTAACAGACAAACCCTGATATATATTCTTTGGTTGTTCAAACAAGTATTGTTGCTAATATTATACCTAATGAAGGACAAACTCGAGTTTTTCTTGTTAACAGAAAAAAAGAGGCAGTCGCAAAAGGTTGTGTCTTTACTGGCTTGGGTGGAGAAGTCTGTCATAGGGTAAAAGTTGAGCACAGTGAAAGGAAGGTATGCATTAAGGAAGTTGTTAAACTAGGCTATCTTGTACCTGAAGCTCCTAAAGGCATGAATAATTGTTATACATTGGGTGATTATGTCTTTGGTGGATTTTTAATCTGGCCTAAAAACCGGTTGGTCCTGTAGGACAGAATTCTTACACACTTTATAGATATATTGTTGCTTATATTTTGGGGGTCCTTTTGATTCTGTCACTCTCTAGTCAGCTAGAGTGTAGCTCAGAAAAGTTCTTATCCTGGCTTGCAAACCTGTTGGTTCTACAAAATGAAGATCATGCAGTTTGGAACTTACTTTTTTGTGCAACTTTCCTTACGTACTTTTATACATATTTTGTTGATTATATTTTGTGGGGTCCTTTTGATCCGCCACTGTCTAGATAGAGTGTACCCCAGAAAAGTTCATTTCAATTATCTGTCATTGAATAACTTTTCTTGGATATGCACTTCTGCGAGTGTATTCGGTTGTACTCCTTATGATTACATAATTTGTATATAAATATATATTTAAGTCTTTTGTTTACTTGTTTTTTATTTTTCCATCCCTTTTTAACCCCTCCATTTAAAATGTCGGTCCCTAGCCCAGGTAAAGGAAGAGGGAAAACGGCTACTTTTTATCCTTTTCTGATATGCCGTATTGATTTGTTATCTGTTTTCAGAAAATTTGGTGGACAGGATTAGTATACAGAAGTTCATTAGTTTTGCTTCACTAAACTATTCAATTCCCATGAGCATGGGCTACTGCAAGTCAACTTTTTAATCTTAGGTTTGTTACCTATTATGATTTCTTTTCAACTGCCATGCATTTGATTGATAATCATTACTGGAAGTTTAGTTGATTCTTACTACCATTGTCTTTCTTGTGCGAGGTTTTATGGATGCGAACATAATAAGATGGAGATTACCTATTATGGATATAGTTGGCAAGTTATTTGAATATCAGGTTTGTTTCATTACGTATTATGATCTCTTCAAATTCTTTCGTATGCTTATTCAATTGACATTCATTTCACTGACATGTGTTTGCTGGTATGACAGGTGCAGAAGTAACACTAGCGAGACAGTGTTGGCCTTGCGAAGCTGTACAAGAAAGGGAATGAACTTGTAACCAATATCAAGTTTCTTGAATTAAGTTCATCCCTTCTCTTGTATAACACTGCAGGACCTAGATAGAGAAATGTTACTGTAGATGTACAGAAATACATTGACAGTTTTGGTCCTGCGAAGCTGCAGAAGTAGCACATTTTCCCTTCTAGTTCTTTTGGTGAGTAAATTCTCACTATATACGTTCATTCTTTTTCATATGAACCATGTATGTAAATTTCCAGTGACAATTATGTCAAATAGAAACTTTTGATACTTAGGTTGTCAATGTTCAAATTATTGTGACTGAATGGGTTTTGGATGAGATCCAGAATAAATAAATGTTGATATTCAACAATGAGAATGTATGAATTCCAGAATGACAATGAGCATGTAAATGAATTGACAAAATTATGGAATGAATCTTTGTCTCTCGTCCGAAAGTTATTCTTAATTTGATTTTTTGTTTCACTATTTGCAGAAGTATCACATATGAGCCAAGATGCGACATGAATCAACATAACCATAATTTATTTTAGAGAGGTATGTATCTTACTAAAATTCACTAATGACGCGATATTAATTGTTACTTTTGGTTGTAGTAAAATTGTGAGTTGTCCTTGTTTTTTGTCAGGATACTGGGATTAATGGTAATAGCTAATTCCAAGAGGTGGTTAAGAATACTCTGATGTCAATGGACGACTTCTTTTGGCGGATGATCAATTTTTTATGGGCCAAGGTATAATGTTGTTAGTACCTAAAAAAAAATTCTAGGCAAAACAATGTTCTGTTGAAGTACTTTCTTTAGATTCGGAAATCAAAATCGTATAAAGCAAGCCTAAACCAAGATAGTAGTCGTTCCGTTCTGCTTCGGTCACAAGGAGAAAAAATAGGTTGATTTTATGGGAGGGAAGCAAAGAAAGTTGAAGGAAATAAGTGCGATGAGTTGTGTGTAAAAGTGATGAACTATTGGAGAAATAACAGAGATTATGATAATGGTGAGCTTGTTCTGTTTTCTGAATGGGCTAATGAGCCTATTTATAATATTTTGGGAACACATGTTTTCCTTGTAAGTAGTGGAGGTAGTGAAGAGATGGAGAGGTGGAAGTCGTAGGGATAATGGTATAACCGCCTTGGAATCTTCGTGAAACCATTACTCTATTACTCCATTAACTGTTTCAGCCTTACCACTACTTTGTAACTTCCTTATCAAGGGGTGTTGCCATGCCGCATGTTGTTATAACCACTAGAACAAAACCCCATGAAGAATCCACCGTTGTAATTGTTTTGATTTCTCGTGAGACTTATTGGAGTCATGGACTCTGAATTTTACTGTAACAAAATGTTTGTGCTAGCTATAATAATATATATGAGTGTTACATGCTTGACCGTGGTGTTGCTAGTACCCACCGATATCATGGTTGTAGCCTAGATGATGGTGCAAGCATGATGCTAGGGTGAAGAGACTCACAAAGGAAAAAAGAGGGGGAAGTCTAGCGCTATTAGCAAGTCTAGCATAGGCGCAGCGCTGCTGCCAATGCTGCCGCTAGCAATGCTAGAGCATGTTTGGCGCGTGCTTTTTTAGCTTTGTTGACTTTTTTTATGGCCTTTTGGCACATGTGTTATCTACTCATTGGTGTTGGGATTTGGATAGCGTTCTCTAAGGATGGGACTTGCTAGTGCCATGGTTATTGCCTATGCACCACTAGATTTGGCATTCATTAATATCGTGGCCATATTTATGGCATGTTTAGGGTTTCTCTGCAATTAGATGGTACTCTGCAATTAGATGATATGCATCTAAATTTATGTTTTTATTCGGATATGGTATGGCATTCATTCCGAATGTTTATAATTTTGTATAATCAGTGTATTCTGATCGATACAAATAATTTGCATGAATGCACATAAAATAACGAGGGTTTAGCCGGGTAAAGATCTGAAATTTCTACGGGCACATATATATGCAAAAGGGCTACAGAGCTAATTTATCCTTGATCTGAATATGTATTCTTAATTCCCTTACGGAATGTAAGATAGCAGTATGTATTCATAATTCTGATGTCGGGTCAGGAATTTATACATATTTGTTTCATGCTTCTGCAGCTAGGCGAAAAGAAATATTACAATGTTCTCCCTTGTCATAAAACTCACCATCAACATTAAGTCTCCTGCTTAGCGTGAAACAGTAATGTTTCATGGTAAGCACTAGATGGTGATTTTTTTTTACTATAAGCAAAGTAAATCAACAAGCTTAGTTGTCGGAAATCACCAGAAGTTTTGATTGATAGCATTCTGATGATATCGAATAATCGCTGAAGGTGCAGCAGTTGACGTAGTAGTACCTATAGGATGATAGAGCATCGTCTGGAGAGCATAGACTAGTGAAGCGTGGCTGATTTGTATGATGGAGAGACAGAAATTGACCTGTGTGTAGCACGGAACCATGGCTTCAAAGAGGAAACCCTTGTTTGACTTGAATTTTTAAATCAATTACTATAAAAGGAAGTAAACCCTTATTATTTTTATATTCTTTCTCTATCACCGCAAAAACCTTCACCTCCTCTCTCTTTCACGTCTGAGCAGCAAAGGACGACTTCGTCGGAGCTCCGTCACCGGTCGATCAACGCCGACGATATTCCGGACGGCTTCAGGTAAGTTTTTTTTTTTTGCTTTTACATGAGTTAATACTCACTTTTTTTTTTACTTGAGTGGTTTCTCACCCTTTCAATCATTATTTCTTGATCATTGCATAAGCATGCTATTGACTTGATACTGATCTTCTTTTGACAGTTTCTTGCAGGTGAACTCCAGCTCTACAATCGTTGTCTCTGATTGTGATGATTCTTCATTGGGTTCACTGCAGCGTTGTTAAGCTTTAACCAGGTACGCTATGGTTTATAGCAATTTCCTTGATGTTAGTTGTTAATTTATATATATAAGCATGTATTTGCATACCCATACTATATATGTACATAAAATAGAACCAAACCTTGCGCATGATTGACCCAGTTGTTGACATAAATATTTTTTGAACCAATTGTAGATGTCTAAAGATCAGGAAGACAATGCTACCACTGCTTCTAGTCGTGGCGGAAGTAAAATCTCTGATGTTATTTCTCTAGACGATGTGCCCAGCATCTATGATAAGCTCTTTGATGGTATTGTTGACGAGACTTCTGACCCTGGTTATGTTGGCAATTTTGTTCCGAAGATCAATAACACCCCTCAGCATCAAAGTATTTATCCAAATGCTCTTGTCATATGATGTTTGCATAGAGGAGAATATATGCTTTCATTTATTCCTTTTAAGACGTTCCAAACTCTTCAGTCTGAGTGGAAAGGATGGGCTAAAGTTATATTGAAGAATCCTCAGGTGAAACTGGTTCTAGAAGAGGCTAAGATATTCCATGCCGTGCAAGTGTCCGAGACTTTGAGCATTAACAAGGACACGAAGGGTCTGCTTGCATTTGCTTCTCGTTGGTGCAGTCCAGCCCATTTAGCAGCATTCACTTGGGGTGAGTTAACAATCACCTTGGAGGATGAGACGGTCTTGCTGCAACTACCTATTGTTGGTAGCATTCCACTTGAATAGTCTGAGTAGGAGAAGAAATACATCACCATCCTTTCTCAGAAAATGGAAGCTTTACAGAAGCTTAGTCGTTGCAATAATAAGAATTATTCGGCTTGGGTTGACTACTGGTGGAACATAAGTACAAGTGTTGACGTCCTTGCTGTTGACGATCCTTTATGCATTGCCGTATTTCTTGTACTTTGGCTTTCCAAAGACGTGTTCGAAGATTCTCCTGGAGGTTAGTTGAAGTCTTCACTTGTTCCGTTTGCTTTTGTGCTTGCCGGAGGAAAGACTCTTCCTCTTGGTAATTTGTTCCTAGGATTTTTATACTCTCATTTAGATACTTTCGTTCGTGACATGATGATCTATAATAGTCATGCTAAGATAGAGTCCTTTATCCCTGTTATGTTTATGTAATCCTGGCTATGGGAGCATTTTCCTGAATATCCGCCAAAGGCCAAGCCTTCTTATCCAAGTACAGAGATGGAGTATGCTAAAATACTTCATTGGAGTAAGAAGAAGCCTTCTTTTGTTAGTCTTATTAGTTTAATGGACAAAGAGAAGAAGGTAAATTTATAACCTTTGGGTTTGAGGCTTCCACACGTGATTCCTCCGGAAACTTTTGCTGAGAGCTCTGGTTTGTTCATACCCTCTGGCTCAAGTGATGAGATTGATATTGATACAGTTGGTTAGGTGACTTTTATGAATAGTTGTACTCCATGGTATATTCTTGTTGTTCGTTCCGATAGTTATATCATGCAGAGTTATAACATCGATAGGGCGGCTCGATTAATGGGCTTTGATCAGTCTATTCTTCATTCCGTACTAAGGCACCTTCTATAGACGTGCTCCAGCGATTTGAGGGTGCCCATACCATTCCTGGTCGAAGCATTCTCTTTCTCCAAGCCGACAGAAAAGGACGTATCACTGATGAATATGTTGATTTCTAGAACATATAAATTACCCTCCTTAAAAACTTTGTGTCTAGTGAGCCTTCTGGTGCATGTGGTGAGCCTTCTGAGAATGAGTTAACAGCTCGACCAAACTTGAAAATTACTTCTGGAGCGAGGCATGATTCGATTGTCAACTTGACACAGGTATCTTAAATCATCTTTTAGTTTAATCTTCATCTTTTATTTAGTAATAAAACGCTTAATTTGTTCCTTGTTGTCGTGGTTCCCGGAACACTTTACGCCTGAAACGCCATTCCTTAGTGTGGGGAGAGGAGATCTCGGATGATTATGCCTGTAAGTGGAGATTGTCCTTCAAAAAAGGTAAGTGTCTCATATTTTTCTTTTATTCATTTTTTCTGTATGAAGTACTTCTATATCTTCTCCTGATGAGCACCTTTACGTAGCTTGGGAGTGTGACTCGTCAAGGTGACTTAAGTATTCAACCTTTCAAGTTTAACTTCCCATCTGTTATTGGATCCTCAACACCTTATGCTATAAGTGGAATTTCTTTTGTAAATTATTGAATTGTAGAAATTTTCGTCTTCCTGAACTTAATGAATTCTTATTCTTATGAATAATCATCATTCTCATATGACTAGCAACACGGATACTCTAGTATCAGGAAGTACCTTTGTGTTTGGGAGTACTGAGGAAGATGGCCGAGATGACAATGGACTTGAAAAATCGTTTCAGACTGAAGAAATTGAAGAATCCAGAGCTGAAAACGAAGATGCCTTCTGCTTCCAAGTCTTATTACGAAATTCCTTCTGCTTCTGATGGATTATCACAGCTCCAAGTAAGTTTGTTCCATTGTCTTAGAAACATAGTGACATGATTATAGTTCTTAAACTACCAAATGTGTAGAACCAGACACAGTTTCATGAAGGACTTTAGCGAGTTGTATTACGAAATGCCTTCTGCTTCCGATGGATTATCACAGCTCCAAGTAAGTTTGCTCCATTGTCTTAGAGACATGGTGATATGATTATAATTCTTCAACTACCAAATGTGTAGAACCAGACACAATTTCATGAAGGACTTTAGCGATTTTTGTTGTCAGAAAAACTCAGATTCAAGTCTTCTTACCGTAATGGTCGTGGAATCTTTATCCGAAGTCGGAATGAGATGATTGACCACTAATTATTTATCTAAGAGGTAGAGATAATTTCTTGAAAAGGAATTTATAAATTTGGAGTCCGTTTTCTAGGTGAAAAAGACCTGACACCGAGCGTCCAGAACTTTTCCAGACAGAATTTTGTAGGTTTTCAGCTATCATGTAGTCGACCGTTTTTGCTTCCCTTATTAGGTTGCTCCTCTGATTGGCGTTCCATTTTAACATGTTTTAGTATACATCCATATGAATCATTTGGTATATAATCACTCACAAATTCCTTACCAATTGGCGCCAGTTTTAGTTCTTATGGAGGGTAGTGCAAAAACGTTTCTGACGATATTTTTGCAAAAAGACTTATATCCTTTCTAAACCATATACCACGACCCAAAACACTTTGTAATGAATGTTTAGGTTGCTAGTGGACATATTTTATAAATTTTAGGATCTATGTTTCAATTCCTTGTGTTTAAGCTATTTTAGCTTATTATCTCTACAATGTCTCCATTTTTAGGGGGGGAATTAACCAAATCAGAGAGATGAACTTGTAGGTGAAGGATTAGAAATTACCATGAGTTGTTCCGCTGGTGATGTGTCTTTTCCATATCAAAATCACGAGCATGCATCTTCTGATGTGTTTGTCGAAGAAAGCACTCCGAGTAGCATTACCGTACAGAATGCTGATATGATGGAGATTTTTCCGGTTGAATATCTGAATACTGGAGTTAATTTTGACTTCAAGTTTGATAGAATTCGTCATGGACATGTGTGCGTCGGATGCTTCATTATTTCGTCCGCCTATGTTGAGTTACATACCAAAGTATGGAAGAAGTTTGGCCACTTCTTCGTAGGTAACACTGAAAACTATCGTACTCTGGAGAAGAATGTATTTGTGTTGCTTCCAACTGTGCATGAGATGTTTTCTCTTCCCCGTAGAGAAATTTTTGAGGTGGTGCTTCAATACTAGGAGGATTCCTTGAATGAGGCTGAAAGAGCTGATAGTTTATGGCCTTGGGATTTGGCTAGGGTTCTCTAAGGCTGGCACTTGTAGTGGCATGGTTATTGCCTATGCACCACTAGCTTTGGCATTCATTAATATCGTGGCCATATTTATGGCCTGTTTAGGGTTTCTCTGCAATTAGATGGTATGCATCTAAATTTATGTTTTCATTCAGATATGGTATGGCTTTCATTCTGAATGTTTAGAATTTTGTATAATCAGCGTATTCTGATCGATACAAATAATTTGCATGGATGCACATAAAATAACGAGAGTTTAGCCGGGTAAAGCCCTGAAATTTCTACAGGCGAGCTACAGAGATAATTTATCCCTGAGCTGAATATGTATTCTAAATTCTCTTGCGGAATGTAAGATAGCAGTATGTATTCATAATTCTGATGTCGGGTCAGGAATTTATACATATTTGTTTCATGCTTCTGCAGCTAGGCGAAAAGCAATATTACAATTTTCTCCCTTGTCATAAAATTCACCATCAACAAATGCAGAAAATTACTTGCTTATATTAAAAACTATTAAAACAAATAACCTTGTCATTTGTTTATAACATACGGAACCATGTATGTTTTTTGCCTTAAGCATTTTTTCAATGTAAAAAATACACTCATATATACTTAGGCATGTGAATGAATGATGAAACAAACCTTGGTTCAATTGGTTGTTGTATGGATTCCAAAATTAATTAATGAATGAATTACTTGTGTTGCTAGAATGAGAATGTATGTATTGCAGAATGAGAATGAATTATGGGTTTTAGATTCAGCATTGCAGGTTCATAGAATAAATTGCATTGCAGGTTTAGAAATGAAACGCAATGCAGGTTCAGGAATGAATTGTACTGTAGGTTCAGGAATGAATTGCACTGCAGGGTATAAATATGGGAGCTTAGTTGTAACACATAATTAATAAGGTTATTTAAAAAAAACTATATTCTTTATCAACATTGAATCAACGTTATAAAATTTGTTAGTAATTATGGACACCTGGTAAATTCCTTATTGTTACGATCAATCCTCAACAGTTTAAGGCGTTACATCACATGATGCAGCTGATTGACACGTGGTGAACCACAATCGTTACAGTCAGCTGTTACGAATTATATTGTTATGATAGTTGTTACATCCAAAACTGTTACAATCAACTAAACAACGTTTGTCAGTCGTTGATACAACCGTTAAAAATAAGGACAGCTGGTAGAAAGTCAACTGTTACAGACAAAATCGTTGTTACATTAACTGTTACGCCGAACTGTTATAGCCGAACTGTTACAATCAGCTAAACAACATCTATTAATCGTTGATAAAGCGGTTACAAAGAAGGACATCTAGCATGATTTCAATCGTTACAGATAATATCGCCATTACATTAACTGTTACGCCGAACTGTTACATGATAACTGTTATGATATGAGGGAGTAATGGTTATACGTTACAACAACATGTCAGCAGATTAATTTTGTGCTCACTGGATAATCGTTAGTCTATTTTCACCAATAGATGCAACCGTTAATTAATAAATTTTTATTGTAACTTTTTTTACTGTTGAGAAATTATTGTAACACTAAATATAACGGAACTTTTTCAACAATTTTTCAGTGTTATAATATATATATCGTAACATTAATACTATGTTACAAAATCCCTGATTTCATGCAGTGATACTTACTAATTGCATGAATGAATGCAGACTTAAAAACTTAAATTGCTTAGAAATTAATTGAGGATTTTCTGGGTAGATCTCTTGTAAACCCTCACGAGAGTATAACTCGTTCGCTAGGGACACCTAAGGGTTCAAATATTTGGTACACATGCTAAGTGTAATCGTGATTTCTCCAAAAGTGAGTTAGGTTAGTTAGATTAATTTAGTTTACATTTTCCACAGGACTAGCAAAGACTAAATGTGGGGGAATTTGATAGATGTTTAAAACATCTAATTTTAATATCGAATTTTTATGCTTTTCTTAATTAGTTTTTTCGTAAATTTATATATTATGTTTATTTTTTATTGTACAAAACTTGAATTTGCATAGAGGAAGAAAAAGCATCGAAATGGGTTGCACCAGTACACACGGTTAAAGTTTATGTCAATAAATTGGCTAATCTCCCATAGGAGTTGTTGGCAGTACTGGAGGCCAAAGAATCTTAATTCTCTTGGTATTTAACGTCAGATATGAAGTTCCTTTGATCTTGGGAACTAGCTCAAAGGCAGCACAGCACTAGCCAAGGTACAAGGAGTTAGAACTTGAAATAAGAAGGGAGATGAACTATGGTTATCGGAAGAAATTTTGTGACCGTGAGAATTTAAAATCATTTAAAAACTATGATAATGGGCTTAACATTTGCTCGGTAACTAGTTGTACAAAGATGTACTCTAATTCTAGACAACTAGTTTTTCACCCTGCTACGCACGGTTCTTTATCTCGTTATAAATGTTGGATGCATGTTTCAAAAATTAATTTTATTAAAAATATAATATAAATTCAATTAGTTTTTCACCCTGCTACGCACGGTTCTTTATCTCGTTATAAATGTTGGATGCATGTTTCACAAATTATTTTATTAAAAATATAATATAAATTCAATAAGCTCACGACCCTAAAAATTAACAAAACAACCAATAAACTAATAAACAACCATTTTAATGCAAAAAAAATTATTAAAAAACCATGTGCATGTTGTCCACTGTCTTCAAAGACTATAACATTTTTTATAGCTTTATAACTCCAAATTTCCTCTAAATTTTAATATTTCTTAAATTTCTAAAACTCAAATTTTTATTTTTATTTTGTCTCCTTTTAATCCATCCAATCATTATATGGCTTTACTTGCATAAACGTCATCGAGATTGTGATATAATTATATCTTCAAAAGAAATCTTATTTAACTACATAATTTTGTTGGTATTATATTAAAATAAACGTGTTGTAAATGTGAAATTATTAAAGGCTTAAATTGATTTTACTCATGGGTGGTAGAATAACCACTGGACGGACTGAGTTAGATAAACTTGGCAGAGATATCTGACTTATATTAGCCATATATGGCAACCTCTGGGTGCACATGTTGCTTGATGTACTTGATCAATAAGAATGAGTGCAACCAATATCTCACGTTTCCATCAAGAGGATTATTATACTAAGGTTACTTACAAATGATGCTCAAACTAAAAAAAAAAAAAAAAAACATGACTCAATCCCATTTAATAATAAGATAAAAATTACATCCTACTTAAGCTTCCTCCAACTGAAGAATAAAATCCAAAATAAAATATAATAGTAACAAAAATCTCATTCCAAAAAGTAAAATAAAATTGGATCACCTCTTCTTAAAACCGAGAACTTTAATCCACAAATATTCCCAATTGAACGCCTAAAGTGCATGCCAAAGTTTGTATTTTCAAGGACCTAATCAAATTTGTGATGCATACAACTTCTCCAGTCTTCACAAATTCAACTGCATAGTCTTTTGCAAGTTTGGTAGCTTTATAAAATGGTCTAGAAAGTGACAATAATCATCCATTAAGACTACTTAAGTAATAATATCATTTATGGGAGTCGAACCCACAACTGCATGGTTGAAATCCATGTGCCCTTCCATTTGAACTAAGACATCAAGTATTGTTCCCTAATGAAATTGGGATTTAATATGAAATCAAGTGTAGTAGTTAAAACTAACACACTAGAGGAAGTCTAAAACTAGAAGAAGCAACAGATATTTTACTTTTTACATCCCTATCATTCAGGATTTAGCTTATGAAGCTGCAACAATTGCATTGGCAGGATTTAGCTTATGATGATGTAACAATTGTATTGTCTAAGGAGATGAAGTTTACAATGAGGGTTTTGTTCCTATGATTTTTATCCCAGATAAATCATGTTACGATGGAAAAGGATTAGTGTGGAAAGACTAATGATTGTAAAGGTTTTCTTAGTACGAGTATGGCGAACAACACTATGTATAATATGAGGCTCAATCGAACTTCCGGTCTTCCCATTACTAACAATAAATGGGGTTCACTCCGCTTCGATATACTCATTGTAGATTATGTGCCATTATCTAATTTCTGGATGAATGAAAACAAAAGTTGCAAACTTGTGATGAAAGTACACTGGGCCAAGCTCGAAAGATTTGATAAAAAAAAATGACTATTGTAGAGCATAATAAAATAATTCAACATAGGAATTTTTGAATATTAAGAAACAAAGTAGAAATCTTACCAAAAGATACCATGGACTTGATCTGAAAGGTTATTTTATGGAGCAGGATCTAACTAAACTGTAAGTCCTTGTTCATCTACAGTATTTTCTGAATATCGGGATTCTCCATAATCACTTTGAGAATCTTGAGCATTCCCATCGCAATTCTATAGAGTTGTTGACTTTACAACTGAAGAGCCATCATCAGACGCACCCGTAATGTCAGTGCCAGTACAAAACTCCTTCTTATTCCATAATTGATGCTCTAAATTTGAGTTATTCCTTTCATTATATGAAGGTTCTCGAATTCTCAGATGAAACAATCCACACATTACTTGCCAATGCTTACAATTTTTGGATTCCGTTATTAAATCACTGGTTTGCAGCTGGAACATCCACAGACAAGAATTTTTGGTATTGATATCATTAGATATGAATCCCCAAGGTGGAAGTGCCCTAGGTAGTGGATATGCATGGCATTAAGTTCATCTGCATAGGTTGCATATGATTAAACAATGGAACTACCTGCAATAATAGCATTGTAATGATGACATTAGCATAGATCAAATAAAAATCAACAACACCTTGTGTCGATAAAGTATACACATTTAAGAAGATAAAATTTTCCATGCAAATCCAAGTTAGCTTAATCTAATCAAATAAGAAATATGAGATAAAAAATGCTTCTTATAAGTTATAATTAACCATAATTGATGTAAATATAATATCAACTCCATACCCAATATTCTCAGTCTACTTCCAAGTAACTAACTAAATATTGACCTGAATAGTGACTCAGTACATAATATATCAATTACATGTTGATCTTTAAGTTCTTCCATAAAGAAGAGATGGCTTTTGAGATGGTCTATAGAAACAAAGATCAAACGACTTACAAAGTTACTTTTTTTCTCAGCAAATAGCCAATGTTATACTGAAGTAGAAAACCTTGGTAGTCTACATATCCATGTGATAGACACAATTTTATGTCTAAATTGTTCTCAAATCTCTATATTGTTAATGCTCGATTGGTACTTATTGTGTGATTTTATGTGCTTGTAGGTATTTTTGGAAAATAAATATTTGTGGAAAAAATTGGTTCAAAAAGTGATAAAAGCACCCCGAGAGAAAATTACTAAAGGCACCCGTAAAATTGATAAAGACATCCGGGAGAATTGATAAATGCACCCCATTGTTGGATAGGGGCACCCCTTCCCTTTTGTTTGAAAATGAAAAGAAGACGAGAATTTTTCTATTACACGTGAAAGTTACCTGATTTGTTGGGTATCGATTTTTATGGGATTTTGAAGCATTTGAATCATCATAAAGTGTTTGAGAACATCAACGAGACTCAAACACATCAATTAGAGGGTTTCTCGCAGTGAAACACTGTTGGAAAATCCATGTTTTTGTCGGAAAAGAGTTTCACCCTGATTTTGGATAAACACGATTTGGAGTTGGATTTGGAGAGATTTTCGAGTCCTTATCAGTTAATGAAAGTCTATTAGGTTTTCTGATACATATAAAAGCAGAGGAGATCGAAGAAAAGAAGGAGGAGTCTCGGACGGAAATTCCAGGGAAGATTTCTATTAGAGATTTCTTGATCATGTGGTGTAGAAAAAGGGTTGTTTGAGTCACAATTATCCTGAGGAAGGTTGGGTCGAGCTCAGAAAGCCAACAAAGCGAAGAAAAATCACTCCAGAACAATTTTACTGCTGTTGAAGAAGAACAGAGATAAGGCGACGGTTCCTTCAACCATTCTTCCACGATTTCTTCAACCTATTTGCAATGTTTATCTTCGCTTTGCAACATTTAACTTCAAGCTCCATAGCAACAATTAATCTATAACGCCCAGAAAACGTTGTAGATTTCCTGTTTTATTATTATTAGCTTTTTTTCTTCTTCTCAAGCACTTTTGAGCCATGTACCAATCTTTTGAGAGTGTTTTGTGCATGATGAGCTAAACACAACCACTGGGACAATGGAGGAAGCCATATTTCATGAATAAATGGTAACTATTTTTTATTCTTAATGACTTTTGCATTGATTTTTAATTGAATTATGATTTTTCTTAATTAGTTGTGATTTTATTTGATGGTGTATGCTGGAACTTAAGATCTTTTGATGCGCTATGCTTGTGATTTACAGTTAATATTTTAGAAATTTACTTTTGGTAAAGAAACATAGTCAATAAAAGAGCTATAATTGTTAAAGAATTATTGTAGAAATCAATCAGAAGTGATTTTGGTGGAATCCTGAGTTCCAGTTCTTCCCAACACTATTAAAATATTTTACTTATTTTCTAGTTTAATTCAGAATTAGGTCTAAAACGAATCTTCACAAGTCTCAGCGAACGTACACATTTTTACCACTTTTCTGAAACGATCAAGTTTTTGGCGCCGATGCCAGACACTTGTTTTTAGATTTGTTTTTTTTTTGGTTAGTTAGTTTAGTTATATTTTTATTTTTATTTGTTCTATTTTAAGTTTTGGGTATTTTTCTTTGTACTTCAGGTTTTGGATCAAAAGAAATTGGAGCCAAAGATTATATTGAATGAATAAAGACTTGAAGTCAAAGATAAATCGAAAAGAACGGAAAAAGAAGACTATTTTATTTTATTTATTTTTAGCGAAATTTAATTTTATTTAATTTTTAGGGTTTTATTTATTTTTGTTTTTAGAAAATTGTATTAGGAAATCTTTTATTTTTGTAATTTTTTATTTTTGACTTTATCTTTGGGATATGGACTTTACTTTGGGACATTTTTGGACATTATAATTTTTTTAAAACCCTACGGAAGGGTAATTAAATATAAACTGCACAAGGAAGGACGACAATTACGATATTATCTCTGCCCCTCGGGTTCGTACACTGACATAGGAGTCGGTGGTCTGAGTCAACTTCAACGGTTCATCGCCCGTTTGGAACTGTAGGTAAGACTCTAACCACCCACGAATCCCCTGTCAGTAGGTTTTCTGGATGCCTTTGTAATGCATATATGTTGAGGACCTGAATACGAATTTACTTTTCTAGTAAAGGGCAAGGACTTTCCATATAAGATAAAGACTCGTATTTCATCATTGTTTCCTTCTTGCCCGCTTTAGGAACACGTTACCAAACGCGAACCTAATCTTAAAATTTTAACTAGAAAGAGACCGATAGGGTAACGAGCTTATAAGAAAGTCATTCAAAATGACTGTATTGGTTACTTTGTTAGCCAAACTCAAAGTTCAGGAAGATTATTTTTAGTAGATTCGAGCCGCCTTGTAAGCCAAGAAAACGTTTCCGAAGAGACAGGGTTATCAAAGCTCTTTAGAGCTTATCCTGTTTCTATTCGACTTAATCTAATTCGGAACGTTCTAAGAGATTTGCTAAAACTGTAACTAGTTTCCTTTTGGAAGAATAGAAGTTGGTCTAGAAATAATCTAAGTGGAGCCATCAGGCTTTTTGTTTGCTAGATTCAGTAGGTTTGAGTTGGTTGACTCGGTCTTATTTGTGTATGTTTAAAACCCCCTTTCTGTTAAGATTTATTTTCTTAGATTTTTTGTAAATGTATTAGGAAGTTTTTGTCAGAAAATGTCAAACTTGTATTATGAGGACCAATACAATGAGTATCCGACTAAATTTCAAAATGTACATTATTCGTACTATCAACATGGTGTGGATAGTAGTCGGGACCACCACCAACCTTTTGGCGGTTATTGCTCATACCAAGGTGATCCCAATTACTATTCGTACATACACCCGTCTTATGAATATGAAAATGAGCAAAATTCGAGTTATTTGTCTTGGAGCGATGCCCTAAAGCAGTTGCGACCTAGTACTCCCTATGATGACCCAAATATTTCTCTAGAAGAATCACACAAGCAGTTGCGATCTAGTACTCTTTATGATCCATTTGTTTTTCTAAAGGATTCCCTCAAGCAGTTAATGAGAATGCAAATAGTTTTATATTAAGTGTGAATGAAAGTCTTGCAAAGAATATTATTGCTCAAAATGATCTTAATTGCCAATATAATGCTACCCTTGATAATTATTCACCTATTCAAGAGGACAAGGATAGAATGTTAACACTACTTATTTAGATGAGGTTCAAACATCTTCATATTATTATGATGATGAGGATAGTATCGACGAAGAACTTGAAATATACAGGCAGAGTGATCAAGAAATTGTCACTTCAATTGTGCTTCATGATGATAGTGTTATTTCTAGTTCAAATCCAAATAATATTAATGATTATTCACCTATTCAAAAGGAAGATGATTTGGCTAGAGATACCACTGTTTTAGACGATGTAGTATTGTCTTGTTTTGAAGCCGATAATGGTTTAGAGGAACGGGTTTATCCTGAGAATATTGTTTTAGAGTCCAGTGATTTAGAAACAATAGTCTAACGATAATGCGTTTGTGCTAAGTCGCTAAGTATGGACGTGCTAGGCCAAGGACATATCGAGCATATTGGCTAAGACTAATCACGTAGAGACGCTAAGTCATGGGACGCATCAGCTAGAAACATGCTATCTAGGGACGCATCAGGCTAGCAAGGATGCATCAGGCTGCTAGGGCGTATCTGTGCAAGGAACACATCAGGCTGGAAAGGACGCATCAGGCTAGCAGGGACGCGTCAGGATGGCAGGGAAGCGCTAGGATGCTATGGACGTGCTGCAGCAGGGATGCGTCAGTCCGAGACGTGCTGGTGCTTGGGGACGCGTCAGGTAAGGGGCGTGCTAGCTAGAGACACATTAGCTAAGACGCGCTAGGCTAATAGCCGTGCTAGCCAAGATGTGTCGGCCAAGGGAGTTTGCGCCTTTGATGCTAGGGTTAGAATTAGCACTTTTAGCGCTAGGGTTAAGGTGCCAAGGTAGCGGCGGGCTAGCTAAGGCCTCACCAGGCCAAGATGTGCTAGCTAAGGCCATGTTAGGCTAGTTGGTGCTTCTTAAACGCTGGGGTAACGCTAGGAAAGTTGGCGCTCTTAGCGCTATGGTGGCTAACTAGTGCCATTGTGGTGCTAAACCAAATAACTAGTGCAAACTTGGCGCTGATTGGAGAAAAGGCTAGGGTTAGCCTAGCTCAGAGGCTCAATGCGTCTTTTGAAGCATTGCTTCTTAATTGTGGCGCGTCCAAGAGGAGTGACGCATAATTCGTGACTTATATTTAAACAAAGTACTAAAGTAGCATATCTTACTAAACAACTGATGATGAACTATGGTTGTTGTAACCCTTATAAAAACTCGTCATCTACAAGTTCATAATGAAAAATAAAGAAAAATTAGAAGGAAATAAAACTCAAACACTGAATTCAAACCCACGGATCAAACCAAGCAACTGATGATGAACTATGGTTGTTGTAAGTGAGATAGATGGTGACGTGGAGCTGTGGACGTGCAAGTAGGTAATGAGGCTATGCAGGTGTACAGCTGTGAAAGATGGTTTTGTAGAGGAGAAAAAGCTCCTATCTGTTCTGATGAACAACAACAGAAAAAGGAGTGTAGGGATTGTTTACTGTATGCTTATTTTTATAGCTCAGTTTTGCATAGAGTTCCACTCAAATTCGTACTCTTTCTCTCTGAAGATTCGAATTAGGTAAGGACCCAACTTTCTGAATCACATGTAAACACTAAAGCATTCCATGTCTCAACCATTCAGCTTCTATTTCAACGGCAACAACGTAGTTTGATGGCTGGTTTCTCGGTAAGAAAATCTCTATCCAAAACTCTAAGAGATCCAAAAATCAATATTATGTGTTGTATTCAACTTATTCTATCTTATCTCAACAAGCCATATGGAACCAAACTTTGCCGGTGTGAACTCTTGAGTCTTGACAACAACAGGGACAACATGGTCGTTCAGGAAATTTGTCGAACAACTGATATGTATTAGATGTACAAGACAGCTGTAATTTTAGCTGTATTACTCATGCCATGTCAGCTGATCACATGGATATCACATGGGTCATACACGTATGATTAGATGCCCTGTATATCAGTGTGTTATGTCTATTCTAGATGTAATGTAATTGATTCAATACATAAGCATTCATTATGGTATCAGAGCGGTTCACCTTGGGAACACGCTAAAAAAAAAATTCTTCTCGCAGTTTTCAAAGAGATTCATCAGAGATTTCTAGTAAATCAATGCATTTATCTTCTTGATTCAATACAGTTCTTCTCGCTTATTGCAGCCATTAATGAGTACATTTTGAAATCAAGTTTTGTCAGTCTCGGTTCATTCAACTTCATAAAGAAAAATCAAGTCAGATCCTACTTTATTGATTCAACAGAAAAAGCATGGCTGACAAATTCTGAAATGCGTTAAATACATGTAAGTTTCGAGGAGTCTTCGTCTCGTTTCTTTCTTTCCTTGATCAAAGAAATCATAAAGAACAACATTAATACTCAATTTCATTTTAACTCTATCAAACAAAACTCAACAGGAAAGGTTACTCTTCTTTTTCTTCTCATCGCTGTTCTTCATCTCTGATCTTCATTACAAACAAGATTTCTGGTTTTCTAGTATTAAGAGGATGAGATCTACTCTTAATAGTTTTACACCAGAAATTTTTTTGTTTGTTGTTTTATTGATCACTCGAGTTTCTTCAAGTTCTCTGGTTTCATCATTTATTTTTATTTTCTTCATTGCTGTCTTCTTCTTCTGATACTTCAAGATTTCTAGCTTTACATCTTACAGCAAGAATCGGATCAAAGATTTTTCTACTGATTTTAAGTTTTCTTTGAACTTTCTAATCCAAGAATCTGATCCAAATCTTTAATGATCGAAACCTTTCCATCATCATCATTTTCTACTGTTTCACCTTCAATGGATAATCCAACCTCAACTTCTATAAGATTCCCCTGAATCAACTTACAAGATTTGTTCAACTCAAACTTAAGGAAGAAAACTATATCACCTGGAAAAACCTGATGAATCCAGTCATTCAAAAATTCAAAATCAAGAAATTTCTTGATGGATCTTACCCATGTCCTCCTCAATTTACGAGTCCGAGAAATCAACAAAACAGAATCGATAATCCACTATATACGGACTGGTTAGATGAAGACTCAACCATTACCATGTGGATTCACTCAACGATTTCAGAATTTGTGATTGCTTATTTTTCAAGATCTCAATCTTCCGCTGAACTTTGGAAGAACATAGAAGAACGATTCGGTAGATCTTCTTCTACTCATTCCATTCAGTTGAGAACTAAACTTCTCTCAATCACACAAGGTAAAAAGTCTATCTCCTCTTTAATTAGTGAAATTAAACTTTTATCTGATCAACTTGCTTCTGCTGGAGAATTGATATCCGACAAGGAACTAGTAGTGATAACACTGAAAGCACTCAATGAATAGTATATCTCTTTCGTAACTTCAATGCGACATATGAATTCACCGGTTTCTTGCATTGAGCTGCATAATAATCTTCTTAGCGAAGAGTCAGTCATTCTTCACAGACAAAAATCACTACAGGAAGACCAATCTGCAAAAGCATTTTTTGCGATCGATGGAAGAGGATATGCAAGAAATAATTACTCATATTCAAGAGGATCTTTTAGGGGAAATCAGAGAGCTCCATAAAGAGGATCATTTTCTTTCAGTGCACGCTATCCTAATCCCTCTTACTTTCCGAGATCCAGTAATACTAGAGGATCCTCTTCTGGAGAAAGAATTATATGTCAGATATGCAACTCACCAGGACATATAGCAACTACATGTGCTCAACGACTAAACTTCACATATCAAGGCAGAGCTCCTCCTTCTAACTTGACTGCAATGCTAGCCGTGGCAGATATTTTTGATGACGAAGAGTGGATAGAAGACAGTAGAGCCAATAAGCACATCGCTTCTGGCATTACAGTATTACAGGAACCAGCTTTATACGATGGGTCAGCCACCATCCAGACAGTGAATGGTGCAGGTATGACTATAACACATCAAGGTAGTTCAACTAAGATTGCAAATGAACATTCCTTTGATATGAATTATATTTTAATAGTACCTGAGGCATCTCGTAATTTGTTGTCCATTCATAAATTTACGACTGACAACAAATGCTCATTGATTTTTGATTCGGATGGCTTCGCTGTGAAGGACAAGAAATCCGGGATAATTCTTTCCAAAGGACCACATAGAAATGGTCTTTATCCGATCACGTTTGTTTCAACACATCCACCACAACTTTCTTTGGCTTCGACAACATCTGATTCTCTAATGCTTCATCGGAAATTTGGGTATCATTCTTTTCAGACTATGCAGCGGATATTCTCAGTACTACAACTATCCAGTACTTTCTCAAAAACCTTTCATTGTACTGACTTCCAACTTTGTAGATCTAAGAAATTACCCTTTCAACTGTCTAGTTCAATGGCTATTAGACCATTAGAGTTGCTTCACATAGATCTTTGGGGTCCCTGCCATCTATCTTCTTTTTCTGGCAAACTCTATTATGCTAATATCATAGATGAATATACAAAGTTTTGTTGGCTGATTCCATTATCTACTAAAGCAGAATTTAAATTTGAATTTGTGTCACTTGTTACTAAACTAGAAAATTTACTTTCTACTAATGTGATTACAATAAGAAAGGATAATGGTAGGGAGTTTATAAATACATTCTTAAAGAGTTTCTGTGTACAAAAAGGGATTTCGCATCAACTAACTTGTCCTCATACTCCGGAACAGAATGGAGTTGCTGAGATTAAACACAAACATCTGCTCGAAATTACCAGAACCTTTTTGTGTCAATCTAAATTACCTACACAGTTTTGGGTAGATGCTTTACTTACAACAAACTTCATCATCAATAGACTGCCAACAAAGTCAATTCATTTTTTATCTCCATATGAATGTCTGTTTGGCAAGAAACCATCATATGAGTCCTTCAGAGTTTTCGGATGCTCTTGTTTTCTATGGCTGAAGCCATACACAACCAACAAATTAGAACAGAGAAGTCGACATTGTATTTTCATTGGATACAGCCTAAATCACAAGGGTTATAGGTGCCTTGACCCAGTAACTGGAAAAGTATACATATCTAGGCATGTCACTTTCGATGAGACACAATTTCCATACTACAGGCTAGTATCCTCCATCAATAATACTTCACTGCCAGAAAAGACACAAGTAGACCAGGATTCTTCATCTGACACTGCCTCTCAATCTATATTGATGCCTTCAACAACTAGTTCTCAATTGCCAGATATGACATTAGTAGACAGTAACAATTTGTGAGATACACATGAATCAGCTTCTAATACTCATCGGATGTTAACAAGAGCAAAAACAGGGAATAGCAGTTCCAAAGCCTACTTATCTACAAGGTACCCATTGAGTACTGCTCTCTTGAGTCAACTTGGGTCAGTTCCTTCCTGTATCAGTACTTCCCACAAAGAGAAAATATGGAAAGTGGCCACAAGTAACGAATATAAAGCTCTAATTGAGGCAGGTACTTGGACTCTTATGGATAAACCAAGCCTTACTAACATAGTGGGCTGCAAATGGGTTTTTCGTATTCAATATAATCCTGATGGGTCAATAGCGAGACACAAGGCCCGGTTAGTAGAAAAAGTCTATCATCAGCAACCAGGCCTTGATTATGAGGAAACATTTAGCCCAGTTGCAAAACCAACAACAATAAGAGTATTTTTATCTCTTGCAATTCAATTCGATTGGAAAATCATCAACTAGACGTCTCGAATGTTTTTCTTCATGGTGAACTAAAAGAAGAAGTCTACATGGATCAACCACCGGGCTACATAGATAAAGCCAGGCCCAATGATGTCTGTCTACCACACAAGGCAATTTATGGGCTGAAGCAAGCTCCAAGGGCCTGGTACGAAAAGCTAAGTACAAGCCTGATCCAATTGGACTTTGTTCAATCCAAAGCCGACTCAAGTCTTTTTGTTTATCATATGGGCTCAACTATTACAGTAGCCCTAGTCTATGTTGATGACATAGTCTTAACAATAAGTTCAGAGACGCATTTGAAAGATGTTATTATGGCTTTGCAGGGTAAGTTTCCAATCAAAGATTTGGGTAGTTTACATTACTTCCTGGGCCTGGAAGTAAAACAAATGGATGGATCTCTTTTTCTTGGGCAAGAGAAGTATGTAACGGACTTGCTACCGAAGAACAGGATGGAGGGCTGTAAACCTTGTCAAATTCCAATGGCTGCTTTGGTTTCTCTGAGTAAGGATTCCGGCAACCTGTTAGCTGATCCAACTACATATCGATCATTGGTAGGTGCAGCCAAGGACGCATCATATGGAATCCGTGAAGAGAATTCTTGGGTACCTAAAGGGAACAATCAATCATGGCTTGTTCTTTACAAAAGGATCAACCTCTCTTACAGGCTTCTCGGATGATGACTGGGCAGGATCCGTTGATGATCGAAGATCCACTGGAGGATACTGCATTTTTCTAGGATCCAACATAGTGTCTTGGTCTTCTGGAAAGCAAACTATTGTTGCTCGATCAAGCACGGAAGCGGAGTATAGAATGTTAGCACATACAGTGGCAGAATTAGTTTGGCTTTGTTTCCTGCTTAAGGACTTAACTTTCAGACAACAGGGATACCTAGAATTTGATGTGACAACATTAGTTCAATTAGCTTAGCATCAAATCCAGTGCAGCATTCACGCATGAAGCATGTTCACATCGATTATCACTTCGTGCGAGAGCTAGTTCAGAAACGTGCATTAGTAATCACCTATGTACATACTCTTTACAATTAGTCTATATCTTTACAAAACCTTTAACTGCATAAAGATTTTTGACTCTCCGACACAAGCTCAAGATTGCTCCCACACCCATGAGCTTGAGAGGGGATATTAGTTGTACAAGACAACTGTCATCTTAGTTGTATTACTCATGCCATGTCAGCTGATCACATGGATATCACATGGGTCATACACGTATGATTAGATGCCATGTATATAAGTGTGTTCTGTCTATTCTAGATGTAATGTAATTGATTCAATACAGAAGAGAGACTAATCAGTCTTTTCTCATTCATTAATATGCACGATATGGTGGTGGTTTTGTATGCCGACGAGTCCTCTTTTATAGGTCTCCGAGTCCTGCAAAACATAAATTTAACACAAATCCATGTTTCATAAATCATTCATACCTCCAGAATCACCTTGAATCTTCATAATCCATCAAGTATTTAATGCCGGTTACGACATCTTGTTCACTGATTTCTCGGCAAAGTAAACTGTCATAATTTAAGCTCAAAACTCGCTGGAAACTCAAATGCAAATGAAACCCAACTTGTAATCTTATTGAACTTCTGAAATACTACTTCAATCCCATCCATTTAACCATAAAAACCAATGGCAGCAAAACTCTTTATTCCTTTCCTATTTTTTCTCGGCCAAAACTAAAACCAGAATCTTACAACTCTTCAAACCACTGTTTACTTTTCCTGTCTCTCTTCAACAATCTCTCCTAGCCATGTGTACACAACCACAAAAGCCATGGTTAATCGGCAAGACTTTGGCAGTAGTAGCTCTTGGTCGTGCCTGAAGTTAAAAGAATTGGTGATGACTCCGGTCGTTACTTAACTTCTAATTTCAAATTAAAGGGAAGAAGATGGCAGCCTCTATCATATCTCACGGTTACTCTTAGCAATTAAATGCTTAAATCAGGTGGTTGTCTTGAAACGAAAATGATGTCTGCTCCATTAATTCCCGCTAGCTGCCCTTAGTAATATGCAGATACAGTATGGCTGCCTTCATTAAATTCACTCTTGCGGATTAGAGATGTGCGTCCTTGCTGCCCTTCAGTTCTATCAACTCCTAAAGTTTCTAAGAGCATCTCTAACGGAGTTTTGATATCTAAAAAAACTGATGCCACATAGGATTTTAGAGTTTTTTTTAGAAAAAATTCTCTCCAATAATAGTTGGAGGGTTAAAAATCTTTCTGATTTGACAAGTTGAGTTTGGATGAGAGTATCTATTTTTAAAGACTCTTATCCATACCCACGTCATGTATTTTAAGTGTTTGAAATTTTGTTAATTGTCTTTATAAAAATATGATAACTGGATACATATCCAAACTCCACTGGAGATTGTTTTTGAAAAATAAAGATATATAAAAAATTTATGTCTCCACCTAGGATGCATATCTAAACACTATTGGAGATGCTCTACGAAATGAATTAATTTCTTATTTTCCTTCTTTTACGCCACTTAACCCCAATATACTTACTAAATGCAAATAAACGTAATATACAAATAATACAAGAGAAATTGCTAAGAAAAGTATAAGAAATTGATATTCAAATTATGTGTTTTAGCTTTTTAAGCGCCTATCATATTTTCCATTGCTTCCTGTGGGTTCGATTTGTACTTGTTGTCGTCTATTAGTTAGACACTGTGCACTTGCAGTATATTTATTATAGCTTTTCAAACCTACCACATATATAGGAGCAGAGGCTTTATATTGTTAAATTCCTTCGAAATTGAGACTACCATGATATGACACCTCGCACATATACCAGTGTGATTCATATTCCATGGGGCATTTTGGTAAAAACAACTAGGCCTCTCAATGGATAATCGAATATCCGACATCCGTCCGAGTCTGCACCGAAAATTTAAGATATTATCCGAAATTTCGGATATCAGATACGTATATATATATATATCTTATCACATTTTTTTTTATCGGATATGGATATGTAAATACCAATATCCTATAAGATAATTATTCGATATCAGACAGCATAGATATATGTATATAAAACTACTATTATAAGTTAAATTTACCTAATTTTTGACATGTGTTGATGATTTTGTTTGAAAAGAAGTGAGAGAATGATAAATTTATCAAAATTTATTTGGTGTTACGATTGAGAAATCATGAAATAAAGAAGTGGTTAACCAAAAACGGTGAAATTAGATGTTTTTTTATGCTTTGATATATTTTTTGGATAATTATCAAATATTATCGGATATCTGTTAACATTAATGAAACAAATCCGGAAACACACTTTTAATATTCGTCGTATAATTACCGAATATTTATATCCGGTAAATATTAACAGATTCGGATACGAGACAACCATTATTTGTTTTGTTAATTATCGTTGACGGGCCTAAGAGCAAGGGCTATGGGATGAAAGTTCTCATTCAATGTAAATGAGTTTCACCAAAAATAAGCATATTAGACTCCACTATGGGTAGAGAGTAGAGTTTCTTTCACTCAAAGTCTTTCATACACTCCTATGAAGGAGTGCTTGCGAGTCTTCACTAGATAGGTAAACTTCAACCGCCTGGGTAAAAAAATCACTAGAGGGTAAACTTGAGCCGTCTGGGTATCTATTTCATTATTATGCTCTTAAAATACAGGTTCTACCTAGGTTATTAATAATAAAAAAACTAGATAAACTGTCAAACGCAAGATCTGTTCCCGTCTAAGATCTTTCTTTATACTAGACAGGCAAACTTCACTCGTCTAGTTTCTATACTTCATTCCTTAATTCATACGTCTTAAAGTCGGTAAAGAAGGTCAGGAAAAGCTAAGACGACGCCTTGCATATGGGTAGCAAGAGGGCGTTTATGCCCCGATGATAAGGCCTTATGAGGAAGGACCCAATAAGGACGACACCCCCTCCACGTTCAAGCGTACCTCTGTATCGACTGAGAACATGTTATAGCTTCGGCAGATCGCTTAGCCCCATTCATCTTCGAGTCATTTTTAGTGAGAAAGAAAACTGTTTCTCCACAGGAGAGCCTTGAGGCATACCTCTCCTTTAGATACTTCTTTTTTATCAACCTACTTTTCCCCCACAATACGGAGAAAAGTTCGATTCCTTTGCTTTTTAACCATTGCTTGACATTACCAGCTACTCGGTCATGCATGAACATTTTTATTAGCTTCGGATATTCTTCTTAGAGCAACCACATTCATGGGAGTGAAAGACGGACCAAACCCAAAA
This sequence comes from Papaver californicum, assembly GCA_023531435.1. Taxonomy (NCBI): domain Eukaryota; kingdom Viridiplantae; phylum Streptophyta; class Magnoliopsida; order Ranunculales; family Papaveraceae; genus Papaver; species Papaver californicum. Next base: position 4,772,169 of record JAJJMC010016780.1, read on the forward strand.
TTTGGTCTTTGGTCTGTCCAAACCCAAGCTTAGTGGGGCGAGCAAAAATGAGTAATGGTCCGGAATTTTTACTGTTCGGGATCAAAAATGATCCAGAACTGAACCAAACCCAAATATAGTGGAGCGTTAACCTAGACCTCCGCCCCTTGCCAGGTGTTACGCTGGCTCTCCATCTGGTGCCAGGCGTTTATCTAGACGTGTGTTTCATCAGACGACCGTGAACCAGAAGTCCGCCCCATCAGGCGTTCACCCAAGAGGATGCCCCATCAGGCGTAACGCTAGAAGAACGCCTGGTAACAAGCGTTCGTCTGGATTAACATATGTGTTGGGCGTTCGGCTGGATTAACGCCTGTAGTGGGCGTGCGCTTAAGAGAGCGCCTGTATGTGGGGTAAAATTAACTGAGTTGTTCCAGTAAAATGCATCGAGCAAGAAAACTAAATAGCTATTATACATTCCAAAGTTAATTAACTTGTTTGGAACTCAATTTTTTAGCAAAAACAATTAAGAAATAATAGCAACTTAGTGCACAAATAACCAAATTATAATATCTCAATCTATACGCCACTTATATTATTAATAGGCATGCATAAACTTCATTAGCCCTTCTACACCCAATTAATACTAAACATAAAAGGAATTACTAGTGTTCACCCAGACTAACAGGCGTTTACCAAATATATAATATTTATATTAACATCTAGAAATTAATATAACATTATTACTCATCAGGAGTTTACCCAGCCGTCCGCCTGGTGAGACACGCGTTCGGCTAGGGATGCGCCTGATGATTCAAGCGGTTGGCTAAGTGTGCGTCTGTCCTTTTCCGCACACGAACCAGCTGCACGTGTAGACAAATGACCAGGCGTGTGGATATGATACCGCCCCATCAGGCGTTCGGCTAAGAGAGCGCATGTCTCTGGGGCGTGCATCTAGGGGTGCGTCTATCATCAGGCGTTCTTTGGGGTAACGCCTCTCATCGAGCGTTCATCAAATGTCCGCCCCACCCAAGCGTTTTCTTAGGCGTACGCCCGTTTCAACAGACGTATACCTAGCCGTGCGCCCAACTGCAGGCGTTAGCTTGGAAAACCGTCCGATCAAATTTTACTCATGCATCGTTGCGTTTCAGGCGGACCAAAGAGTAAAATTAATTTTTACTCTTTAGTCGTTTGGTCTAGTCGTCCCACTGTGGACGCTTTTATCCCCTAGTACAAAATCGTTCTTTTATCTAATCACCCATTTATTTTAAAAGGGATAGAATGTTTAAACACTATATCCCGTAGCCACCCACCGTAGAACTAATCACATAATAAGTTTATAACAGTGTACACTTTAGTTTCACTTCTGGTTTTTTTGTTTGTTTGTTTGTTTTTAAAGCATTTTAGTTCTGTTTGTATTTCAGGAATCGGAATTCATCCCAGATTGAAAATAAATCTAGCGGGCCATATATATTATCTAACGGTACTAATCACATAATAAGTTTATAACAGTGTACACTTTAGTTTTACTTCTGTTTTCTTTTTTTTCTAAAAGCATTTTAGTTCTGTTTGTATTTCAGGAACCGGAATTCATCCCAGATTGAAAACAAATCTAGCGGGCCATATATATTATCTAACGGTACATATTAAACTGAAAGTAAAAAAGTGCTAATAAAGTAGGTCCCACATTTAGAAAATAATTCCCTCCCTAACCCAAACAAATGGGGGACAAAAGTCAATAATTAATAGCCGTTATATTTTTTAGTAGTTCAGAGATATGACCGTTGAGAAATAAAATCTATACGTTACTACTTATCTTTCTAGTTCTTTTGAAAAGTTTGGAAACAACTCTTCCGTTTTTACCTTTAATTCCTCTCGAAATTGATTGTGATTTAAGTGGGAAGAGAAGAAAATCAAATCCCTGAAAACCCGTTTTATTTCTCACAAAATGGTTGCGAAATCTCCACTAAAACTGAAGAAAATGGCAAATCCACCACTCAATTCTAATCTATTGAGAGAAACAGTCAAGAAGGTGGATCGTTGTATGGCTCGATTACAAGAGCTTCAGTATACAGTTGCAGGTGGAAATAAGGTTATTGCTGGTGTTAGTCTTAGTCCACGTAGTACAAGAGCTTATTTGAAAACTAGTATTCGCTGCAAACAAGAATCTCTTAGGTAATTCATGTAGATTAATATACCCCTCTGTTTATTTTTCAGTCTTTGATCTGTGTTTTAAAATTGGATTTGTTGTCTAACCTATATGAAGGATGAAGAACTCAACCGCAGCTCGAAAGTCTCCGGTGGGAAAATTTCAAGGTTCCTTACAGAGTAAAGGCGGTATGAAGCAATAATTAAGCTTTAATTATGTTCAATTTCATGTTTGTAGTATCTGATTGGTTATATTGACATAAAGTAGAGATATAATGATTTCTGATTTACTTGTTGAATATTATTTGTGGATTTCGTAGGAAATCGTCTTTGATTTGATCTTCCTTGTGTAGTAACTAATAGAAGCTTAGAAACTGTTCTTCTTCTGTAAAAGCACTGGTTAAATGGAGTCGTCACTTCATGCAAAATTAGCATAGGCGTACGCATAGCCACCCCGCTTGATTTTAGGATTTATGATTTGAAAGATTTTCTGTGTGTCTTTTGTTGTATGCTGGTCTAATTTTGCAATTGACTGAAACTAAAACAGGGGAATGGCGTCGTATGTCATTGCCTGCGATGCTGGTTGGAGAAACAATAGGAGAGATCCTTCAAGCCAGTCAATTTGCACGGGAAGTAGTTGAAGATGTTGTTGTGAAGACAAAGAAACCTGCGGCAGAAGATCCCAAAACTCCTATGAGTCGAGTTAGAATTTCAAAGTCACAGCCTGAATGCACGGAAATGAAAGCAAGACGAAAGAAAGAGAAACAAGTTGTATTGCAGTCGATTCGATCAGAATTGGATCCACCACGTCTTCAGAGGGCACGATCACGTATCAATTTCAAGGTCTCTCCTAACAACAGAGAATTCGGAAAAGAAAATTGGTATGTTGCCAATCGTGTAACCCCCAAGAATAAGCCTTGGGCTAAGAAGACTGTTCTGTTTCCTAACCCATTGTTCCTTTCATCCTCATCCAATCACCAACACAAATTCTGTAAGACACGATCTCCGATAATTGCAAGAGCCCGACCAACAACTCCCCATAAGTTCTTGATTAAATCTCCCCCGTCGAATTCAAAATTTCAGGTGAAGATAAAGAGTACTCAAGTTTGTTTGTCTCCAACAAGATCCACCTCAGCTTTGAGCAAGAAATCCCCAAAGGTTTCTACAGCTTCGAAGATAAGAAGATCATTCTCACCCTCAAAACTGGCAAACAGATTGGTTTCACCGTTAAGGAACACATCATCAGCACAACAAAAGGGTGGTGGAATGATGAGTGGATTGAAACAGCGACCGTTTTCAACTCCTGTTAGATCATCCTCTTCCAACTGGAGAGTTTGAAGGGGTCCCTCGGTAGTTGAATTTAATTTGTTTGAATTATGTTAGATATTTCCTCAATGTCAATATTGGTTGTGTGGTGTTAATTTAAATTTTTTATATTTATACATTTGTGAAGTTGTTTCAATAAGCAAATTTGTTTTCCTTGTAAATTTGGTTATATAAAGTGGCCCATTTAAGGATGTTTTGCTGAATTCTATATTTTTGCTTCGGCATGTAGTTCTGAAGTTTTTCATTGCTGAAAAAAGGGTATTCGTAAACCCGAAAATCCATTGAAATTCCTAGAGCTTCATCTAGAATTGGATTGATTACCATCTTTGGGCATGGGTCAGCTTGAAAGCTTTTTTTTTGACAGGCTTGGCTAGTTGGCTTCCCCTTTAGAGTGCAATTGGCGAATACAGTGTAATGCAACTCCAATTAATCTATGCCCTTTGGGTATCTGTGGCCAGCGCGCCGCTGCTTAGTTAAGAGATAATTGAGAAAATATCCTAAAAATATATACCCCGTTGGAAAAATACCCTACAAAATAAAAATTCTGAGAAACTACCCCACCGTCTAGTTTTTCATCCAAATAGTCAATATCACGAGATTGACTAGTCAATATCTCGTCTGACGAGATCTCGTATGCGGATAAAATTACCCTTCTCTTCTTTAATCATTTAGGTGGACCATATGTGTAGATCGTGTTTGAACACGTGGAAAATTGGGAAGCTAGATATCTTACACGTATCTAGTTAATAAGATATGTCTTATGGTCGGGCTAGGGTTTTTTCCCTTTCACTTTTTCATTTCTCTTCCGCGTGTAACCCTCCCTTCTTCTTCTTCTACTACTGAAAAAATGGCGATTTTTTCAGAACCTTTTCTTCAAATCAGTAGATCGATTGGCTTACGTAGCATAGTACCATAGTGTCGGGCTTATCTTCTTTCCCTTTCATTTTTTCTTTTCTCTACAGCGTGAAGAACCCTAACCATTTCTTCTTCTTCTGCTTCTGAAAAAAATGGCGATTCATTGATCCTTTTCTTCAAATCAGTAAATCGGTTTGCTTACGTAACATAGTACCATAGTGTCGGGCTCATCTTCTTTCCCTTTCATTTTTTCTTTTCTCTACAGCGTGAAGAACCCTAACCAGAAATGAGTGAGAAAAATGGTGATTCGTTTATTAACAGCATAAACAAGTAAGTAAATTGAAACCCAAGACTTCTATTTCCCCAAATTACATTATTAACTATGTTAATTTGATTTTGAATGAAAATTGATTTCTAGGGTTTTCAAAAGTTGAGGTTTTTTCTGTTTTGCAAATAAATTAGGGGTTTTTTTGTTTCTGTTTCGATGGGTGTACAATCCTGGTGCATGGATATTCTAGAGTTGTAGTGGAAGTTCTGAAGTTAGCTGCACAAAATGAGAAACTGTTTCGAGTTTTATGCACAGGTTAGTAATTTAATCCTTGTGTTGCACTTGACTACCCTGTAATCTTTAGTGCATCAGTTCTTTCCTTCTTGGAGCAATTTGTTAACATATAATATCAGGGAAGATGGTAGACTCAGAGTCTGTTAATTTTGATGATCTACCTAAAAGGTTCTACACCCAAACTAGCTTTATTCACGAACTTGAATGTCTGATGTGTAACACTAATTTGGGCCCGATGGAAACATCAAAAATATTAGAAAAATACCATCCCATGATTCTGGTTAGAATTAAGCTGTATGTAATCCTTGAGATTGTTCTGATTGGAAGAATCTGTGGTAACTTTGACTAACTAGAAGCCTACAACCTACGTTCATGACTGATTTTTTGCAGTCTGTCGCAGCTACCTGTTTATATAGTCTGAAAATAACGAGTAATGGCTAGTATTAGAGGTATTAACTTTATTTGATTTTAAATGTGCAGAGGGAAGACCTGACAGAACAGGCTTACGATTCTCAAATGAGTTAGCAAAACTTGATGTCCCTCTAAAGCTTCTTATTGACTCTGCAGTGGCATACACTATGGATGAGGTTGACATGGTATTCGTTGGGGCTGATGGAGTGGTAGAAATTGGAGGTATAATCAACATGATGGGAACATACCAAATTGCATTGGTGGCTCACAGCATGAACAAGCCAGTTCATGTTGCTGCTGAAAGTTACAAGGTACGCTGAAGCAAGCATCTAATTTCCGTAGTCTGATGAATGAAATTCTATCCATCCATCAGTTGCACTACTTCAACCACATTAATACATTATCATGTATTTAAACTAGGAGAAATTCAGTTTGGAAAAACCCTCCATTTTCTTGACTGTTATTGCACCATTTATGCATCTTGTTTTAGATATTCTTACTATGCTACCTTGCATCAACTTGCAAGTATCATACCACTTCAGCATCTATATTATTATTATTATTTTTGCAGTTTGCACGTCTCTATCCTTTGGACCAAAAGGATCTCACCCCTGCATTGCGTCCAATTGATTTTGGGGTTCCCATTCCGTCTGGGGTGGAAGTGGAAACATCTGCTAGGGATTATACACCACCTTACTACTTAACACTTATATTCACAGATCAAGGTGTTCTAATACCATAAGTGGTCAGCGACTAGCTCATTCAGTTTTACTTGTAGTGAGAATTCGACAATGGAATAATTTTAATTTTAACTATTTGAGAATCTTGAATTTTCTTCTGTAAGCTTGCTTGTAGTGAGAAGACAGCGGCAGATTATTGTTGTTTTGAGTTCTGACAATATGTGTCATCTTGAATTTTCTTCTGTAAGCTTGCCATGTTTTTGGCAAGAATTTTTTCAAACTCTTTTTTTTTTTTTTTCTCTTTTTTTTCTGATACAAACAACTCTCATATATTCATCGCTTTGTAATGCATCTGTATAGTACTATTGTTATGACATAATGGTGTTTGAGCTATATCATTTGTGTGAGCATGCTGCTTACAGATGCAGGACAAAAAAATGTAGTGACATGTTGCTTGACAAAGTTAATGGGTTTTACTTTCAAGTTGCTATCGGGATTTACACAGTTTTAAATCCCCACCGTTCATTCATTGAGGCTGCCACCTGTCTACATCATGAAGAAAGGGTAACTTTGTCTAAAGTCCCGTGTGTCTGGACACACATGTGCGCCTAGTTTGACTACTTAACACCATTTGGATGGAAAACTAGACGGTGGGGTAGTTTTCCAGAACTTTTATTTTGCGGAATATTTTCCCGACGGGTTATGCATTTTTGGGGTATTTTTCCAATTATCCCCTTAGTTAACTAAGCTATGCTTTCTGTTGGTTTTTTGGAGTGCTTTGTTCTCTTCCTTCTTGCCATCTTATACAAAAAAATTGGACCGAAGGAAGTAAGCCAGTTTACCCTCAGGCCTCTGGTTGGCACCCAGCTTCTTAGAAACGATGGTAGCTAGTCCACCAACCAAGCTAATGTCATGGCTTAAAAATGAAGGCCCATGACTTTTATAGGTTGTATATGCATATAAGAATTCACTCCTCATTTCCTTTAAGCCTCTGCACCAAAGCCAATGTTAACTGGTCATATATATTCACAATGGATATCATTTTCAAAAAAAATCAAATATAAATACTTTTATCTTTTATCTTCACAGTGTATAGTATGGGTTGTCCCAGCCAACTTGTCAAATTTATCAATGTTGCTCCTGATTTAACCACACTTTATAATGCAGGTTTACTATCTTAGCAAGAGCTGAACTAATCCTTGGTCAAGTATTCGCTGTTGAAAGGCCTGGAGTCCTGGAACAAATGCAGGTGGAAAGTAAAGGCTTGGACAGCATGTTGGTGCAAGTCAGACCTAACGGCCTGGACAGTGTGTTGGTGCCCCCAATTTCGTCCTTGCATGATTTTTGACATGGGCAGTCTTTTTAAATGAGCTGAAACAAAGCTCAATCCATTTCAAAACTGAATCATAAGTTTTTTCGTTTGGAAAGAATCTTAAATTCAAAATTGATGTGCACAATATTAGTTAACTCTTTACCTTACTCAGTTCCAAGACCAAGTAGATCAATGTAGCTGAAATATTTGTATCTCTTGAGTGTAACTCAAAGTCAAACTTTGTTATGCAGCAATCTTCCTTTTGAAGTCCATTGTTACTAAAATTGAGTCCTTGTCTCATGCGTAATACACATAATGTTTCTGTCTTTCGTATTTTGTTTTTAACACTTTGTACTGTGTAGCATATAGATCATTGCTTATTATTCCGTGCCGATTCTACAAAGTAGAAGAAAGTAGAGGCCTAAATCAGAAATGTAGCGACTCGTTTTTAGTGATTACTATCCTCTACACAAGTCAAAAAGAACATTTATAATAAAGATGATTCACATTGTCTAGAATCCTTTTTGTCGCAGGAACTTTCTCGTTTTTTATTTCCTATTCTCTATTCTATTTTTCAACCACGAATAAAATGAATATGTACCAGGGATATATTCTGCGTACATAAGTTTTCAGAGGCCATAAGGTAGACAGCAAACAAGAAAGTGATAATGTAGTTTTAAATTCCCTTATGAAAACAATAATTTCCTAGTGAATTTTCAACTCCTAATTAAAAAATATGTTTTTTGGTCACTCAATCTTGCCCAGTAGCCAAGAGAAAATTATTCACTTTGTCTAAGATCTTTCTCACCGGCTTCTCATTCGTTCTTTACGTAACCGTCCCCCATTTGGGTAAGATTTTGTAGTTCTTTCGACCATAGATGCGTTCTTGTGAAACAAAATCACACCAAATTGTAATATTATAAAAAACCATCGACCGATGAATTTGAGCTTAGAAGTAAAAACTTACCTATTATATCAATGTCATGAACTTTACAATTGTCTGAAAATGCAATGTTAGTTCTCTGTTAATGATATCAAGTTGCATTTTACCGATCAAAAAAAGATATCAAAGTTCCATTGCAAGATAGTGAAAGTGACCGATATAAGCGTGACATGGATACTGGTCATAATTTGTTGGAGAAAATGGGCTTAATTATTTTGGAGAAAATGGGATTAATTGTTTTGTTACTGGTCTTGGATTATTTGGAACTTAGAACCAAGAAGTCACTAAGGAAACTAGCTTATTTTTCACTATTTGTGAATGAACCTATAGTCCCACATAGGAGAAATTAAAGATGTTACCTCTCCATATTACTTGGAAATTTGCATCTAAGGGAGGCCCCTTAGGGGTTAACACACTTTTGTGTATGGGAGAGGACTTAAGCTATGGGCTAGTTGGTGCAACCACACATGCGCGGTGCTTCGCACCGAAGCACGTACGCCGTTCGTCCGGTCGGCCGGATTCGGGTTCGGTCTGCGTGTGGGTCAACCAAGACTTATCTTTTTGGACAAAACATTTTTTGAATTAATTCCTTAAAGAATTTAAAATTAAATTAAATTTTGTCTTTAATATCGGGGGGGCGCCTGACCAGACGGAACTTGAATTAACTTAAAGGTTGATTTTGAAATTGATTTTTTTCCCGTTTTAATTCCGTTTTAAAATTTATGTTCGTGCTCCATGCAAGGAATTGATTCTCATTCAATAGCCATTACAGTTATTCTCTTCTTTCTGCCTATAAAAGAAAAACGATTTCTTCATTTCAACTTACACCAGAAGCAGCTACTATCCTTCCTTCTTTTCCCCTCTTCCTGCTTTGTTTTGCGCTTTGCATGTTTACTTCCCTTATGCAATTGTTGTTGATTTCATTTGAGTGGATGACTAGTATTGTGCTTATACTAGTCATAACGGGCAGTTCTATCCTGGACACATCTCCGTTGTGGGGGTATAGCATCTCTCATTCTTGAGGAGTACCCACGGACTATTGTGTTAAGAACAATTTGCTGAGCAGGTGGCTTTGTCTTTTGCGTGCAAATCATTCAGAGATTTTATTAACGTTAACATCTTTTTTATAGTATTTTTATTGTTGCAGATCCAACAATCTTAACACAATATCACTTCTTCTGTCACAATGGGTAAAAATGATGTTGACATACCAGAAAAATTCAGTGGGAAGGATTTCAAAAGATGACAATCAAATATGCTTTTTTTTTTTCTGAGTTTTCATATGTTAGATGAACTTGTTCTGAAATCGTTTGATGAGGGTTTGAATGATGCTGGAAATGAAAGGGAGTTGGAACGTTGGGTTAGGCAGAATTATATGGCTAAAAATCATATTCTGAATTGTTTAGAAGATGCATTGTATGATTTTTATAATGCAAAAGACAACTTTTCTGCTTTTGATTTAAGGGCTGCTTTAGAGGCAAAATACCAAGCTGAAACTGGTGGAAGTAAGAAATTCTTGGTAGCTAGGTTCTTGGAATATGAAATGTCGAATGACAAACCTGTGGTTGATCAATTCCTTGAGCTTCAGCGTATTATCAATGAAATTCTTGCTGAAGGCATGGTGATAGATGAAATTTTTAACTGTCTCTTGTGATTGACAAATTACCGTCTTCCTGGTCCGAATACAAATGTAAATTGACACATGAAACTGGTGAAGTCAGTACGGTTGATTTGAGTAAGAAAATTCAAGTGGAAGAGTTATTGTGCTCCAAAGACAAGAACGTATCTTCTGCAAGGGACATGTCCAACAAGGCTCATGTAATTGAACACAAGTCTTCCAATACTGAAAAAGGGCGAGAGCAGCAAACGCAACCCTAAGCCTGGTCATCACAAGGAAGGTATATTTCAGAAACCCAAATCTGGCATTGGTAAAATTAAAGGTGCTTGTTATGTTTGTGGAACTCCTGGCCATATGGCAATACACTTTAGAAAAGTAAGGACAATAATAATAAGAAAAATAATGCTAATTTGGTTGAAAAAAACAAGAACGAATTCTCTGGTACGGTGTCTGAAGTTAATTAGGTAACCAATGTGAGAGACTGGTGGGTAGACTCTGGTGCTACCAAGCATGTCTATGGAAACAGAGATATGTTCACCTCCTATAAGAAGGTAGTGGAAGGGGAGAAACTCTACATAGGTATCTCATCTGCAGCACAGGCTGCAGGAAAAGGCAAAGTTGGGCTAAAGCTCACTTCTGGCAAGACTCTCACATTGAATGAAGTTCTTCATGTTCCGGACATCTACAAAAATCTTGTTCTTATGGTGTTTTAGATGATAAGGGTTTTAAACTTGTTTTTGAATCTGGGGAAGTTGTTGTCACTAAGGGTAAGGATTATGTAGGTAAGGGTTATAAGACTGAGGGTCTCTACAAACTTAATGTAACCTCTGATGAAATGAATAAAATTGATTCTTCTGATTATGTTTGTGTGTCATTAAATGTTTGCTATGGTAGACTTGGACATGTAAATTATAAGTCAATGCATAAAATGGCTAGCATCGGTTGCATACCCAAATTTAGTTTGGATAATGAACATAAATGTGAAGTATGTGTAGAATCAAAATATGCTAAAAAAAACTTTTAGCAAAAATGTTCAAAGAACTTCTAAACCCTTAGAATTAATTCATTCAGACCTAGTTGACATGAAATCAGTTCAAACTAGAGGTGGTAAGAAATGGTTTGTCACTTTTATAGATGATTGTACGAGGTATTGTCACATATACTTGCTTAAAGGTAAGGATGATGCCTTAGAAGCCTTTAAGATATATAAACTAGAAGTTGAAAACCAAATGAGTGATACCATTAAAACTGTTAGGTCTACCGTGGTGGTGAGTATGTAATTCCTATAGGAGATTTTTTGCATAGAACACGGCATTATACACGAAGTAACCCCTCCTTCTAATGGTGTAGCTGAACGGAAAAACTGAACCCTTAAAGAGATGATGAATGCCATCTTAATTAGTTCAGGATTTCCTGAAACTTGTGGGGGGTGGGGGTGGGGGGGCGTCCTCTCAGCTTGTTATATCTTGAACATAGTACTCTTTAACGGATCAGACAAAACTCCATATGATTTATGGAAAGGTAGACAACCTTCTTATGCACACTTTAAAGTGTGGGGGTGTTGGGATAAGGTTTCCATTCCTCCTCCTAATAGAACCAAGATAGGACCCAAAACTGTGTATTGTGTCTTCATATGGTATCCTGAGCATTCTACCTACATATAGATTTATAGTTGTAATTTCTGAAATTGGTGTGAATACTATTACGGAATCTAGGGATGTTGTGTTTTAGGAAAATATTTTTCCATTGAAATCTGATTCTCGCATGATATGAGTTGATCTCTTAGATGTCCCTTCGACCAGTCAGACATTACCTTTAGAGGAAGATGAAGTTGAATTTGATCCTAGAAGAGGTAAAACACTTAGAACTGAAAAATATTTTGGACCAGACTTCATAGCATGCTTAGATGAGACTGATCCACAGACTTATAGAGAAGCCATGACTTCTATTGAAGCTCCATGGTGGAAAGAATCCGCCATTAGTGAAATGGATTCCATTATAAAGAATGGTACTTGGGAGATTGTAGATTTACCTCTAGGGTGTAAACCCATAGGTTGTAAATGGATCTTTAAAAGGAAACGTAAGGTAGATGGAACTGTGGAAAAATACAAAGCTAGATTAGTAGCTAAAGGCTATAAACAGAAAGAAGGTGTAGATTTCTTTGATACTTATTCAACTGTTACGAGAATTACTTCCATTAGGATGTTAATTGCTACTGCTTCCATTCATAACTTAGAGATACATCAAATGGATGTCAAAACAGCTTTTTTAAATGGTGAATTAGATGAAGAAATTTATATGGACCAACCTGAGAGATTTGTAGTGAAAGGTTGTGAAAACAAAGTTTGTAAACTGAAAAAATCTTTGTATGGTTTGGAACAAGCACTTAAACAGTGGCATGAGAAATTTGATCATGTAATGATTTCTAGTGGTTTTAAAATCAATGAATATGATAAGTGTGTTTATACTAAACTTGTGAATGATGCATGTGTGATTGTATGCTTGTATGTTGATAATATGCTTATACTTGGTACAAACATGGATGTAATTAATTCTACGAAGAACATGCTAAATGAGAACTTTGACATGAAAGACTTAGGCCCCGCTGATGTGATCTTAGGAATGAAGATTAGAAGAAATTCTAATGGATATAGTCTTAGTCAATCTCATTATGTTGAATATGTGCTTATGCTATGAGTAGGTTGAGTAGGTATACCTGTAACCCGGGGCAGGAGCATTGGGATGCACTTATTAGAGTGTTGAGGTACTTGAAGTACACTTTAAACTTTTGTTTAAATTATGAGAGATACCCTGCAGTCCTTGAAGGATTTTGTGATGCAAACTGGATATCAGACTCAGAGGAGTCTAAGTCTACGAGTGGATATGTTTTAACTCTAGCATGTGGGTATGTATCTTGGAAGAGTTCCTAACAGACATGTTATCTCGATCCACTATGGAATCAGAGTTTATTGCGTTAGATAAAGCAGGAGAGGAAATCGCTTGGCTAAGATGTATTTTAGAAGATATTTCTCTCTGGCATAGGCCTGTACCAGCTATATTTATACGTTGTGATAGTCAAGCTGCAATAGCTAATGTTAAAAACAACAGCTATAATGGGAAGTCTATACACATTCGTAGAAGACATAATTCCCTAAAACAACTAATCTCAACTGGCGTTATTTCTGTTGACTTTGTGAGGTCTAAGGAGAATATCACGGATCCTTTGACGAAAGGTTTGTTCAATGAGCTAGTTAGTCATGCATCAAGGGGGATGGGTCTTAAGATCATTAAATAAACTTGTCATGAAGGATACTCAACCTTGCTGACTGGAGATCCCAAGATCAAGGTTTTGAATGAGACAAATAATTTGTGGTTGGTTAAAAGAAACACTATCAAAGAATGTCATTCTCTGTCCCTTCCCTATGGCGTAGACGTGATAGTGTGACTGCATGTGAAGGATGACTTTTTATTAAGTCTTAATGAGTTTTATAGTTTTAATTTATGATTGAAGTGGGGTGTAGCAGTAAACACTCTTGATGGAAATCACCTATCTGAATGTGGAAGTGGGCCTTTTCCTATGAGAATTGAGTTGATTCTTTAGAGCATTCTGAGAAATGGGATACGTCCAGAGCCAAAATGGACACAACGGCACGAACTTGACAGCATCTAGAGAGATATCACGCGTGGAAGTTATTGATGAACTACACCAAACGATGGCAATTCAAGACATCGTGTTCACTGTCCATCAAGTAGTTCCGGTAATTTCTCACTAAGCCAAGGTTCAATACCTTATGGACACCTATTGCCTATAGTGGTATTTCTCATTTTCTGATTTCTGATTTTCATGGGGTTTTCATTCATGTGGGAGATTGTTGGAGAAAATGGGCTTAATTGTTTTGTTACTGGTCTTGGATTAATTGGAACTTAGGACCAAGAAGTCACTAAGGAAACTAGCTCATTTTCACTATTTGTGAATGAACCTTTAGTCCCACATAGGAGAAACTAAAGATGTTACCTCTCCATATTACTTAGAAATTTGCATATAAGGGAGGCCCCTTAGGGGTTAACACACTTTTGTGTATGGGAGAGGACTTAGGCTATGGGCTTGTTGGTGCAACCTCACATTTCACACATGCGCGGTGCTTCGCACCGAAGCACGTACGCCGCTGCCGTCCGTCCGGTCGATCGGTCAGGCGTGCCGGGCTCGGTTCAGGTTCGGGTATGGGTATAGGTGTGGATCAACCAAGACTTATCTTTTTGGACAAAACATTTTTTTAATTAATTCCTTATAGAATTTCAAATTAAATTAAATTTTTTCTTTAATATGGGGGGGGCGCCTGACCCGACGGAACTTGAATTGACTTAAAGGTTGAATTTGAAACTGATTTTTTCCCGTTTTAATTCCGTTTTGAAATTTATGTTTGTGCTCCATGCACGGAATTGATTCTCATTCAATAGCCATTACAACTATTATCTTCTTTCTTCCTATAAAAGAAAAACGATTTCTTCATTTCAACTTACACCAGAAGTAGCTACTATTTTGCCTTCTTTTCCTCTCTTCCTGCTTTGTTTTGCGCTTTGCCTGTTTACTTCCCTTCTGCAATTGTTGTTGAGTGCGTTTGAGTGGGTGATTAGTATTGTGCTTATACTAGTCATAACGGGCAGTTCTATCCTGGACACATCTCCGTTGTGGGGGTATAGCATCTCTCATTCTTGAGGAGTACCCACGGATTATTGTGTTAAGGACAATTTGTTGAGCGGATGGCTCTGTCTTTTGTGTGCAAATCTTTCAGAGATTTTATTAACGTTAATATCTTTTGTTTTAGTATTTTCATTGTTGCAGATCCAACATAATTAACTTGGTCAAAAGGTAAGGGCCGGAAAAGTGCATATTAAATACATTATGTTTGTATAAACCATGAATTTTTGATGCTCTATCTATCTATCTATTTGAAATGAAAGATAAAGGGAAAGACTGAAAGTGATCGAAGATTCGTTGTAGCTAGCTAGGAAAACTTTAGGTCTAGCATTTAAGGCCAAGATGCAGAAAATAGTACTATTGCTGGATTTAGTTTATAATAGAGATTCTTTCTTTTCCACTTGCATTGGTTAAGCAAAAACAAAAGACGAACTTTGTGCGAAGATATGATGCTGCTTTTCTTTTTGATAAGAGTTTTGTCAAGATGTTTATATATTCTTGTTACCCATATTACCAAAGGTGGTACGACTAGCATTCTTCTTAGGAAAAGAACCGAAAGAACCAAGGTGATTGAATCTTAATTGGTGGAACAATCAAAAGAATTCCAATTAAGGCCTTTGCTTTAAAATGCAGGACCACATGTGAAACCATCTTTGTTTGGATACCTTAACCGTGTGTACTTCAAATATGGGCTGATATATATATCTTGTACTTTGAACTTGTCATGAGTCATGACTGCATCACATTTACCTCTCAAATAAGAATCAGCTTTGATTTTGATTCTTTCACATTTGAAAAGAAAAGATTTTTCTTAACTCAGTTATCCTAGTTTACTCTAGTTAGTCTCCAGAGAAAGGCTTAACAAACGAAAAGAAAAGAAATAAAAACAAAGGTATTAAAGAAAAGAGATAGGAATCAATACATAGGGATTAATACCTCCTTTTGGGAATTATTAGGGGTGAGCAAAACATTCAAATCAGCCGATTTTATCGGATTTAATTCGTGTTTTGGCGGGTGGGCACCCGATTAGTTTCTCAGCGAATTGGATGCCGGTGAATTTTTAAAATCCGTAGTTTTTACGGATTGGACACGGATGGAACATCACTTATCCATTTGACACTCGATCACAAGGATAATGTTGGTATTATATATATATATATATATATATATATATATATATATATGTGAAGGTTATTATAGGAAATTGGTAGGTAATACATATACTTTCCTATTGATTAGGGCTTAGTCTTTTCTCCGAAGAGAACTTTGTTTCCCACTTCTTCCTTTCAGTGATTCCCTTATTTTTTCACTCTGAGTAATTTTGTTTTTCCTACATTAAATCTTCATTTATTTCGTTGTGAGTAGGAATAGGAAATATACATCTTCTTCTCTATAGATAATACCAAAGTAAGATCATGTAAAAACTTTGGAAAATTATATACGGAAATCAAGATTTAGTAAGTAAAAAAAATTGAGTGTGATTATGATTTCATATTTTGTGTTAAACATAAATTAATTCCGTCTATTTTTATTTTAAATCTGTCAATCCACACACATCTAGTCCATTTATCCGCCCACCTGTGGATATTAAATCCTATGGGTAATGGACTGGATGTGGATGAAAATTTTGAATCCGCCATTTATATAGACTGGACACGGATAATCTATGCATTCACCCATCCGTTGCTCACCCCTAGGGCTCCACTCTGACACGCTCCCTGGTCCTTGGGGTGTAATTATCTAATAGATCTTAGTTGTTAATATAATTTGAACTATCAAAAAAAGATAAATCGTAAAAGAGGTCATATATGACGAAGTTTTTTTTGAAGGCCATCTTTAAAAAAAATACTCCTCTTAATTACATGAAATGTGTCTGTGTGGGGAAAAAGTGCAAGGTATAAATAGGCATGTATGCTCTAAGAAAACCTTATATGTTTTCATCTATCTTGAAAAGTCACGGGTAAAAAGCCCCTGGTGGGCGTTGCTGGGGTCTAATTCCCATGCAAGACGCCCTCGCTAGTCTCATGTCCTTCTTGCGGGACCCATCCCTTACCGTAAGCCTTGCCCTCTTTCCAGCGAGTCCGCTCCCCCCTCACATGTAGGAGATATGAGCCCCCTACGGGTCCCTTCCTTGTCCTTTTCTTTTAAGTCGAGTACTTTAAGTACCTTTCCTCTTTCATACGGTTAAACCCTATCTCTACCTTTTTCCTTTCCATCTGATCCTTCTCTTTCGCTTCTCCTAATCTTCCTAAGCCCCATCTTGTTGAAAGAAGCCGCTCCATGATGATAAAGTCTCATCTTGTGTGTTAACGAATTTTTTTGTAGGTCATCTTAAAAAAAAAACTTAGTTGGGGAATACTCTCACAAGATGGGGATACTAAAAAAGAAATATTATGAAGTAATTTGAAGAATCCCTTATCCAAATAGTTTTGGCAATGGCTAAATTAGCCTTGAATATCCCCAAAGATTAAATTTATATTTTAATAATGGTGATAATTAAAATGCCGAAGATGTAAAGCAATACCGACTGCCCTTTGATATTGGGAAGAAACTATGGTGATAATACACATGTGTTCACAATGCCAACTGTCCCTTCATAGATCTGATTCCACTGAGAATTTCATTCTTTAGATTAGAGAGTCTTTGTCTGCATTTCTCAAGATCTTCTTGAAACTTGTGATTTATACGTTTATTTAATTCATTCTCTGTTAAGATTCTATAAACAAAACAAATACCTCAGATACCAGAACTTCTAAGGTTATTTGTTATTAGGAATTTGGAGATTACTTGAGAGAGCTTTAATGGTGCAATCATCGTTACAGCCGTATATAAATGTTGGAGATCAAGAAAGAGGTTTTATTGGATGATTTTGAGATTTTTATCATTTGTTGGGGAAGAATTGTGTAGGACCGTCGAGTATAGGTAAAAATGGATTTTTTACAAACAGTTTCAGCTGCAGTATGGCGATTTAGTGGAGAAGAAGAGGAAAAGAAGGGAGAAGTCGGCAGTGGTGGAAAATGAAAGGGATACCAAATTAGGTTTTCTTTTTGTTTTTATTTGTGCAAGGAAAATATAGACATTTCATCATTAAAAAAATATCCCTTTAGCCAAAATTCAGTTTCATGTAACCGTGAGTATCCCTCATATATGAGAGTATTCCCTAACTGAGGGTTTAAGAAAATTCTCCCCTTAATTACATGGGATGTGTCTTACGAGGACTAACTAATTTTTCCTTTAAATACACGTACGTGAGAGTACCAGAGATCAAATAAGGACGAGTCTTCAACCACGAGAAGAAGAAGAGCTTGATATATCTCCAAGGAGGGTATCAAAACTCAGACTTCTCTCCAAGCTTTTACTTTCCTACTACATGGAGTTCACAACTCTAGGCCTTTCAATTGGGATTTTTTTTTTATTTTTCCTGAAGTATAATTTGGAGATTTTAGTAAAGTATAGCTGGACTTTTGTCAAAATAATAAACCTGGACTACAAAGCGCGGCCAAAGCAAGCAATAACAAAAGAAAAAAAGAAAAAAAAAGGTTAAATGCGTATTGGCGATTCACGGCGAACTTGTAAAATAGGCTCCCTAATTTGCACCGCAAATATATTGATACAAAACCAAAAACAGTTTGGGTGGACTTGGTTAAAAATAAATTTTTAGCGTTTTGCACTTGTAGAAAATATTGTATTGAGTACTGAGAGCAAAAGAAGTATAAAGATAGATTTAGCAAATGTATGTAAGTACGTCTATACACTACGTATTTTTTTTTTTGACTAAACGACGAAACTTCATTAATTGAAAAGAGGGCTACAAAGATCTACATTTAGTTGGAAGAGAAAAGGAGAAGGATCAGTCCATCTTTTTTCCATCCCCTCTAAACGAGCGGAATTTGCTAGAGTGTTTGCTATCTTATTCTCCTCTCTACCGATATAAGTTAAGTTACAAAAAAGGTTACAATTTAAAAGTTTTTTAAAATCTACTATTAAGGTATGACAGGCCCAAGGACTCGAGGTCGTGATACCGTTGACGTCATCAATGATCGTCTTAGCATCCCCCCGAAGCAAAATGTGACTCCATCCTTTCTCCTGTGCCCACCTGATAGTTTCTCTCAGAGCCATAGCTTCCGCTTGATGACTAGAACCTACTCTAGCCACACCCGAAAGGCCTGCAATGAAAGATCCCTTTGGAGTTCGCGCTACGGCTCCATATCCTGCTGCATAGTCAGTTATGGAAAAAGACCCATCAAAATTTATAATAACATATTCAATTGCAGAAGAAGTCCAATCTGACACAGAGCTGGCTTCATTGATTATAGCCTTTTGGATATAATGCCATTGTTTCGTTTGGTTTTGAGGGATGGGGATTGATATGACGTTGGTTGGATTCTGATGATGAGCTGGAGAGATTTGGCGATTGCCATTACCTGAGGGAGGTGACTGATTGTGCCGTGCGGCTGGGGGATAGGTTGGGTTTGGATGACTTTCTGGTTGCACTGAAGAGTTGGGATGGTGGGGATAGTATTGTTGATTTTGATGATTTGGGCATTGGGTGGGATCGCTGTCTTGGCTATGATCTGAAGGACGGTGGTGGGATTGGGTTTTGCCGACTCAAAAATAATGTCACACCTGTGTTTCCAGATCCGCCAAAGTATATGGGAAATATAAGCAATCGAAATTTCATCTTTGAAAGAAATTATGATGTTATGTTTATGCCAAGATTTTATCCATTCTATGATGCAGTTGTAGGACACCATGTTGTTATACAAACTAGGCCAGAGAGTTAGCCAGATTGTTTTTGCTAAGTGACAATGCATAAACAGATGTGTGCTAGTTTCCACATTGTTGTTACAAATTGGGCAAAGTTGGTCTTTAAGATCCAGATGTTTGTAAGTTTTATTTCTAACTTTCAGAGTTTGCTTCACTATTTTCCACAAGAACATGTTTATTCTGTGTGGAGTTTTGATACGCCACATTTTCCCCCAGAAACCCGGATCAAAATGATTAGAATTTACAAAGGGGGTATTGATTTGAATTAATTTTTTGTAGGTAGAGGCTACAGTAAAATTACCATTGGTGGTAAGATTCCAACCCATTTCATCTCGGGCTCCCTCGATAATAGGAATGGTCAATATTTCCTCAATTTGGGCTCTAGTGAACAGATTTCTAATGATGGAGAGGTTCCAATCATTAGTATTCTGATCGATGATTTTGCTAACCCAGATGAGACCAGAGTTTCTTTGGTTTTCAGTAACTTCCTCTGGTTTCATACTTTTAAGCCAGTTGAAATCCCATATCCTGACTTGGGAGCCATCTCCTATTGCCCAGAAATGGTTGTCCCGGATTATACTTATTCCTTTGAGAATGCCTCTCCAGATCCAGGTGTCCCTTGCCTTTTTTTGAACAATCAAGGCACTGTCGATGGGAAAGTATCGAGATTTTAGAGCCCTAGTCCAGAGCTCGTTGTCATTGTGGATAAGTCTCCATGCGAGTTTTGTGAGCATAGCTTCATTAAACCATTTTAGATTTTTGAAGCCCAGACCTCCCATACTCTTTGGCTGGCAGAGGGAGTCCCAAGCATCCGTTGAGTGGCCTCTAATTTTGGCTTTCCCAGTGTTCCAGAAATTCCTTTGGATTTTATCCATAGAATTTATCGTTTTCCTAGGTATTTCGAGACATCCCATCTGGTAATTTGGAAGAGTATTTATGACCGATTGGATCATGGTAGCTCTTCCAGCTTGGGATAGCATTTTGGATTGCCAGCCCTGAAGTTTTGTCTCCATGCTATTCAGGATGGATTGAAAATTAAGGGTTCTAGCTTTTTTCCTGAAGAGAAGGAAACCTAGGTATTTCTCCTCTTCTTTTATTCTAGGCATGTCAAGCCAGGTTCCTAATGTTTCTTGAAACCCCTCTTCAATGTTCTTACTGCAAAATATCCCCGATTTGTTAAAATTGATGCACTGACCGCTAGATTGACTGAATTCCTCTAAAATGGATAAGAGGTTGTTCACTTCCATTTGCTTTGCCTCAATAAAGATGAGGCAGTCGTCGGCAAAGAGAAGGTGAGATATCGGAGGGCCCGATTTCGAAATCTTGATACCACTCAGGAAGCTCATGTCATTGGCACTGTCTATCATTTTGGACAAAGCCTCCATGCAGATTATGAACAGATATGGAGAGAGGGGGTCCCCTTGTCTGATTCCTCTAGAGGGTTTGAAGAACTTGCAGGGCTCTCCATTAAGGATAACGGAGTAAGTAGCGGTAGAGATACATTGGTTAATGAGGTTGCACCATCTATCGGAGAATCCCATTTTTCCTAAGATCGCTAAAATAAAGGACCATTCTATCCTGTCAAATGCCTTACTCATATCCAGTTTTATCCCTAAGCTGCCAGAGATTCCTTTTTTCCTTTTCATCGCCTCTACAACTTCTTGGGCGATGATGACATTGTCATGGATATTTCTGGTAGGGATAAAAGCCGATTGGGCGGAGATATGATTTTGTTAAGAATAGGTTTTATTCTATTAGCCAGGATCTTAGATATTATTTTGTAACTGGTGTTACAGAGGCTGATGGGTCTGAAGTCAGCTGGGGTTTGGGGGATCTTGGTTTTGGGAATAAGAGCAATATAGGTATTGTTTAGTTCTTTTAAAATGTGGCCCTTGGTGAAGAAAGTTCTGATAGCTTTTGTTACGTCTTCCCCCACAATATCCCAATTTTGCTGATAAAACCCTGCTTGGAAGCCATCCGGACCGGGGGATTTCCAAGGATTCATGCTACCGACAACACTTCGGATTTCTTCATTGGAAGGGACCTCTAAAAGAATTTTATTTTCATGGTCAGTGATTATAGGTTTGAAAAGATTCAGGATGTTTGGATCAACTATATTTTTATTAGTGGTGCTGATTTCTTCGAAATGCGAGCTAAAAAGAAATTCGAGATCATCCCTGTTATTTGTCCATTGGTCGTTCTTATCTTTAAGACTGATTATGTTATTCACTTTCTTCCGATGATTTGTTATAGCATGAAAAAGCTTGGTGTTTCTATCAGCATCTTTTATGAAGTATTCTCTCGATTTCTGGACCCAAAAACTTTCCTGTATATCATACCAGTGTTCCAATTCTTTTTCCAGATTTTTTTGAATTTCTCTATCACTCTCATTAGTGATATCTCTTAAAGGCAAGAGTTTTTCCCCTAGAAGTCCTATTTTTTCTTCTACATTACCGAAAGAGGATTTTTTCCATTTCTGGAGGGCGTTTTTGGTAATTTTAAGCTTTTGGGTTAGGATAAAGGGTTCGGAACCTTGGACACTAGAGAGCCAACTTTCGGCGATTTTAGCCTTACAGGATGCTTCTTTTTGCCAACACTCATAGAACTTAAAGTAAGGTTTTATTTTCCTTTGAGTCACGATAGTCTCCAGCAAAATCGGATTATGGTCCGATCCAATACAAGGAAGACTGTGAATCATGGAAGATGGGAATTGAGTTTCCCATTCCTGATTGACCAGGCCTCTATCTAATCTTTTAAGAATCAATTTTTCTTTCTCTCTTTTGTTAGACCAGGTGAAGTTAGGGCCGGAATGTTTGAGATCCATAAGCCCAACAGCTTGGATGATAGCCTGGATATGGTCGGAGGAACTACCCGAGTACTGAGACTGGTTACTAGCATCTTCCGAGGAAAGGGTTATATTGAGGTCCCCCAGAATGATCCAGGGAAACTCGATATCCCTGCTCATTTCCAGAATTTGCTCCCATTGGGCTTTTTTTGGGCCATAGAGGATTTCCCCATACATGCATGTTATGTATGTTTCTTCGTCTTTTGGACTAATTTTTATTTTTAAGTTCACCAAGTTTCTGACCTCATAAGTTACGGAGATATCCATATTGTCCTTCCACATTAGGGCTAGACCCCCAGATAAGCCGCGAGAGGATTGAGCCCACATATTGGGATAACTGTAAGGTTTTAGATGATTTAGGGTTTTCTCCTCATTAGTCTTTGTTTCAGATAAAAAGATGATATCTGGGTTGGACTGTCTGATGGAGTTTTTTAGATGTTGCTTTGTTTTAATTCCTCCTAGACCTTGACAGTTCCAGGATAGGATTTTCATTTGACCACTTTTTCCTAGGGGAGGGAATCTATCTAGAGTTTTAGAAGCCCAGGCCTTAACATAGGTTTTATGTTTTATAATGGTACTTTTTTTATTAGAAATGTTAAGGTTATTCCAATTATGGTGAGGAAAGGAAATTGCATGCAATTTTTTCCGATGAAGAGACGATTGCTGTTTGCAAGCCCATATACAATAATGGATTAATTCAAGATGGTTATGGCTTGTGTTCCTGAGACAGATGAGTTGAGTTTGGTGATAGTGGGGAGAAATGGGATTTTGGATAGTAGCTTGGTGAAGAGGCCCGGTATTGTTGGTGTGGGTTATTGTTGTTGGGCTTTGGAGCTGGGTAGGTTTGTTGTAGAGAATATAGTTGGACCGAGGCTTGGGCTTGTGAGACCTGGTTGAAATTCTTTGAGTGGAGCTGCTGGTTATTTGGTTTTGGTGGGTTATGTTTCTTCTTGAAACGGTAAAGCCATATTTGATGGTTTTCAAGTTTTGGCAAATTTTGCTGCAAGATAGCCGAGATTTCTGCCGATGTTGCCTGATAGGTTCCGAGAAAATGATATTTTTGCTATTTCTGTTACTGTAAATCCGGTAACTTGCTAACTTTAGTTTTCCTTGATTTTTGGACTCAAAAATAATGATTCTTAAATTTGGAATGTTGTACTCAGTAGGGATTCTAAGACTGTTGTTAAGGAAAGTGTCACAATTGTAGGAGCTGGTAAAAGTGTGACTACTGATGGAATTAGAGTAAGTAGTGAAATTGAAAATGTAATTTGAAAAGGTACTGTGGTTAAGAGAAATAGTTTGGTTGTTCAAATCTTTGTTCATAAAAAGGAAAAAATAATTTTGAGGAAGAGTAGAGGTTACCTGCAAGGTGTTGGTGCCTGGTTGAATCTGCAAGGAAGCTGCTCCTACACTTGCCATTGTGAATCTCCCCTCTTCTTGGCTATCCTGGTGGTTGGTTTCCGAGTTATTGGAGAGGACTGTGTTTTCAGGGTTTCTTGGCCTCTTATTTATTCTGGCTATTGGATGCAGATTCCAGTCTTCTGTATATTCTTGGTTGTTGATCATGTTTCCTGCTTCAGTCTGAGTAGAGCCAGTAGAGATGTTATTGTTTAGAACTGGGGTGATGGACATGTTAGCAATGGAGGTATTGAGACTGTAGATTGATAAGCCTGTTTTGGGTATTTGGAAGGGAGGAGCTATGGGATTAGGGTCTCTGTGGTTTGATCTTGCTGTTGGATTGTAGGGGTAACAGGATATGGGTGGAGAGAAGGTGATTTTTGTTATGAATTTGTGGATTATTCTTGCATCAGCAGCAACTTTCTTGGCTCTTTCTATGCACAGGTCTTGGTTGTGGTTGATGTGGAAGCAGGCAGGGCAGAGAGCTTTTGGCTTTCCTTTAAAGAAAAACTTGATCCAGCTAGTGAGACCAGCAGCATTACTGGTTGTGATTCCCTTGGGTATTGGTTTGTTGACATCTACTTTGGTCAAGGCTTTCACAATGCCACCATGAGTAGGATTCCCAGAAGGTGGATCCAACATTATCACTTCTCCAGCCAAGGCTGCAATTCTTACTGGTATTTTCCTTCCATAAAACTCTATAGGCAGTTGACTCATGTAATTCCAGAAATATTGGTGCTGAAAGGTGATGTTTTGTTTCTCAACAGATGGGTTCCATGCCTCAAGAACCATTAGGTGATCAAGGAAGGTCCAGGGTCCTGACTTGATGACCTCCTGTACATCACTTGCATCTCCAAAACTGCAAATATATAAATTTGGTCCTTCCTTTCTTATTTGCTTCAAATGGAATTTAGTCCATTTCTTGTATATCTCTCCATTAACTTCAAATGCTTCTAGGTTGTCTTCTGCATATATTTTCCCTATAATGGAAAAATTCCAGTTTATTTCTTCAAAGATCCCTTCCTCTTCATCACTAGACCATTCATGAGTTACAACCACACATTCAGCTTCTTTCTCTAGATGATTTGGTTCCTTTGTTTCTGCTATGTTTTTCCCCTTATCTTTGGTTGCACCTGTAACAGTCTTTCCTGTTAGTTGGCTTAGCATTTTGTTCCCTGAAGATTTCTCAGCAGTACTTGTTTCTCTGATGACTATCCCAGGTAAACTCTTGGCATTTTCTCCCATGTTGATGTTATGAGTTTTGTTTGATTTGGGAATTTTTTTCCTGGGTTTTGTTTTTTTTCTAGTAAGCTTATAGGAATGATAGAGATGCCAACAGATAAATAAGGGGTCAGAGCAAGGGGGTGGCCACTTTAATTTGAAAACACATAGCCAATTGTGGGGATTTGATGTTTGCAGGCTATGAGTATGGGTTGGGTTGACAAATTGTTCAGATAATGCAGAGACAGGGTGTATGGGTTGTGTCACAGAAAAGAAATTGGCAGGAAAGTACATTTCAATACTTACTGGCATTGAGAGGTCAACTTCTTGTGAAATGGGGTTTTGGCAGGGATGTATGGACATCTAGTACCAACAGTTGAGGAAGTAAGGAAAGCACAGGGAACTCGAAGAAACCAGTGGATAATGTCTTCACACGAAGGGAGATTCAAACATTGACAAACGCATGGAGCAAAGCTTCCTGCTAATTCAACCTGCAAAACACCAAGTAGATGAAGAAATTAGCTACTCATTAATAACAGCAAAGTGAAATTAAGGAGTGGGTTTTGAGTAAACAGAACAATGGAGAAACAGAGCTGATCACAGTTGGAAAGTATCAAAACCCCCAAATGTTACACCCATTATCTTATACAAGCTGAAAGGAAACTCTCTGCATCAACAACCAGAGATTAAATCCAAGTAAACACCCACTGAAACTCTTAGAAAACCCTTCAAGGTCACTGGATTGATAGAAATTTCGAAGAGATTTTAGGGAAAATCTTGATTTTGACTTTGGTCAACTACCTAGAAATTTCGCCTGAAAAGAAACACTATTTCAGACACTCTCTCTCTTCCCAAACACTCTGTTTGGTTGCATATACACTATGTATAAAAGATAGAAAGTGTAGCCTTCACAAAGTTAAAGCTTTACCCGACAGAGAAAAAGGGTGTTCTTTTATATTTAAAAAATGATTAGTGGAGGATCATTTCTTTCCAATTCAAGGTAAAATGTACTGTAATATTGTACAAACTTTTCTTCTATAGTTAGGTATTGTTTGCATGCCTGTTGTTACTGTTCCCCATACATTTTTTATTTTGTTTAACAGTAAGGTTGTTGACATCACCGAAATTACATAATGATCACTTGACTCATATGCGCTTTCGTATCGGCCGATTACTCTATAGTCTAACCCTAAAATTTAGAAACATATTTTTTTAGAAAATGTTATGCCCAGTACAAAAAATGATCCAAAAACCAATTATTGAGCATCTTTGAAATTGTTTAGTTCACTTTATCTCACAATAAACCTATATCATACGAAACATGTTATATCGACACTGTAAATAGATATCATTTAAATAATATTTCTTCTGTTTCAGCAAAAAGTGATAGTGACACTTTTGCTAAAACGGAAGTAGTATTATGTATCGTTGACGTGTTTTATAAATAAGAATTTAGTTAATATGAGGGAAATAATGGATTTGAGGAGTGAAAGATTAAGGAGAGGGAATTGGATTTTTAATAGAGGGATTGGCTCTTGGAAGACGGATAAAATGTCTAGAACGTCTATAATCATCTTCTTCCTTTTAAATCCGAAATTAACCTAAAAGGCTAAAAAACATCATTGTTTTTATTGTGGTTGTGATTCTTGAAACTAAACGTTTTTGATATTCATCCTCTTTTTAATATTGAACATTTTTATACAAGTAGATCCTCTTTTTAATATTGATAAAGATCAACGATGAATATGAAATCACGGAAATATTACTTAGTTGTTTTCGTAAAATGATTTATTATGTTGACAATAGGTTGTATTTGAAAAGGGGAAGGTCCGAAGTACACCACCAAATTTTTTGTTCGTGATCGTGTATGAAAAAGCCTTGTACAATCAATAAGTTTGCATCTTATTACCACAGGAACTAGCCTTGATAAAAATCTTTATTTCTAATTGTGATACAAGGATACCTTTGGATGATCTAACTAGTCAAGATATAAATCTACAAGGTCGACCTAGAATAATCTCGTCAAAGTTCAAGATCCAAATTCAATAAGATAAAATCTTGTATTATACATATTTCAAGATCTGAATTTATAAGAATAGAATAATCTCATCAAAGTTCAAGATCCGAATTCAACAAGATAAAATCTTGTATTATACATATTTCAAGATCTGGATTTTATAAGAACAAGTCTTGTAAGACCTTTACTTACGGGAATAATTGTTGTTTCTGCAACAATGGAAAACACTAAACAAAAGAAATTGTTAAGGTTAAGAAATCTCTGATTGATACACACAATGGACAGAGCCACCTGCTCAGCAAATTTTCCTTAACACAATAGTCCTTGGGTACTCCTCAATAATGAGAGATGTTATACCCCCAACAGAGGAGATGTGTCCAGGATAGAACTGCCCGTTATGACTAGTATAAGCACAATACTAGTCACCCTCTAGAAATTAACAGCAATTTAGATGGAAGGGAAATAAACGAGCAATGTGCATAAAACAAAGCAAAAAGAGGGGAAAAGAAGACAGGATAGTAGCTTCCTCTGGAGTGAGTTCTGATGAAGAAATTCGTTTTCTTTTATATGTAGAATAAAATAGTATGGCAATCAATTCCGTGCATAAATCACGGACATTATGGTTGAAATTCAATTCCACGCATGAAGCACGGAGTTAATGGTTAAAACGGTTAATAATTCTCTCCTGAAATCTCGCCGGGTTATACGTCCCCACATTTAAAACAAATTTGATTTAGTCTTAAATTCTTTTAAGAAAATATATTATGTTCAAAAAATGTAAGTCTTGGTTGGCCCACAGCCTTAGCTACGCCCGCACCCGCAAGTCCTCAAGTCCGCAAACCGTAAACCGTAAAACACAAGACGCAAGCGCAAGCGCACCCGCACCCGCACCCGAGCCCGAGCCCGTGCGTGCGTGATTCGGTGTGAAGCACCGCACATGTGTGAAAAACATGGTTGCACCAACTAGCCCATAGTCTTAGTCCTCCCCCAACCACAAAAACTTCTAAACCCTAAGGGCCCTCCCTTAGAAGCAACTTTCTAGGTAATAAGGAGAGGAATCATCTTTAGTTTCTCCAATGTGGGACTAAAGGTTCATTCACAAAAGTGAAAAATGAGCTAGTATACCTTAGTGACTTCAAGGTCCTAAGATCCATTCCCACCAAGACCAAAAACATTTAAAGTTCATTTTTCTCCAACAATAATCTGTCAAGGTTGAATAACGTACTTCCTGTGATGTTTCAATTATAAGATAAACGATATAATCCAGAAATAAAATAACACAAGATACAAAAAAAATTATTAACAAGGAAAACTTCAATGTAGCAGAAAAACTCTAGGACCTCGTCCAGTTTGAACACACACTGTATTAAGCCGCTACAGACATTATCCTACTATCATACTTCAAACTAGAATGTAGTTGAGACTGAATATTCCCTCTAAGATATTCATCTACAGATGTTCCCAACGCATCTTGGCTCTCGCAAGAACCTAAGGACTTGATTCCCCCAATTGATTCTACCTCATAAGATCTATCGAAGGACAAACTTAAATCTTAATCTTATGAAACTTACAAGGTCTGCAACGATGAACTCCTTGTAGTTTCTTTCAATCTAATTCCTCAATCTATAGTTCATGAATGTTTTTATATCAAAGGAAAATGACCTTAAAATAGACAAGAACTATGATAATCAAGATAAGATACCAAATTCAAATATTTATAAGGTAAAAGATAGTCTAACATGTGCTTCATGAATCCCAAGTGAAGTCTTTAAGTTGTAACCTAATTATGTTTCTCGAGGAAACCTAGGTTCATGGAGGATGACTCTTTGCAGCGACAAAGATGCACATCGTACATGGATTTAGAATCTTTGCTGGAGAGAGTCATATATTTATGATGATAATTACTAAGGCTAAATTGCTTAAAAATCAAGGAACATAACTTGCATCCCTAAGTAAATTTGTGAACTAGTTTCCACATCACTAATTAATTTGGTCCCAAGTAATTTCGATATTCTTTAGGATATTTTTTACTTTATTCATAAGTAAACTTGTTTCCATAGATAGAACTTTGTCTTAATAGAGTTTCTTTATATTGATAGAAGTTGTAGGAATCGTAACCAAATACTTTCCAAAAAAATATACTTATAAGGTTAGTTTATACTCAATTATAAAAAGAATTAACTTACTGCAATAAAATGATACAAAGATTGGAAACCGTAAGTGGATGAGAAGTTTGTCTTGTAATACAAAGAAGAAAGTGGACAACATATTTATCAATAAGGACCGTGCACCATATTTCGCGATTTAACCAATATGGTTCGCGAACATCAAGAAAGTTAACGAATTCAGAAACCTTTTAATTTCGACATGGTTCGCGAACTGATGATTATGCTTCGTGAACTCAATGTCTTTTGGTGTATACAAAAACATACAAAAAGTGCATAGTTTGCGAACTCTTTTGTAATTTTGATGTTTACACAAACTATAAAAAATTGCACAATTCGCGAACTCTCAAAAGTGGTTCGCGAACTTAATTGCACTTTGGATTCCAGAAACGTCCAAGTTATGCATAGTTCGTGAACTTACAATATCAGTTCGTGAACTCAATACACTACTTAGCGTTTTAGGAACTTCTTCCGACAATATAATTTGTGAAAAATTAGAGTTATTCGCAACCTGATCAAATGATAATAGTGCAAAGCTAATTACATGATAGGATTCTTCTTTGTACAACATCAATTACTAAACCCAACGACATCTTCTCGATAAGAAGATACGTAGAAAACAAGTAGTCAGACTTCACTTACCTCTGGTGATGAAGTTCTCGGTGATCTCTTCGTGTGATCTTCAGTATTTAATCTTCAATGGTATTAGGTAAATTATGTGACTCAAATACCTTATCTAATTGTAGTACGAAACTAACTTTAGTAGAATTAAATCAAGAAATAGTTTTGGTCATCTTACATTGACAACAATCTTAATATACCAATACTTATGGGTTCAATAGAGCGGTGGTCTAACAGTGTTGCTTATAAAATTAATTAAACCATATAAATACACAACTGAAGTTTATTGACCTTTAAAACTTAAAAGTTTTAAGTTAATATTCTTATAAAAAATTAACAATTAGGAAAAGTATCTCATAAATTAGTAACTTAAAACTTAAAATCTTCTTCAAAAAATAAGAATTAAGAAAACTAAAAATTACGAAGTAGAGAAAGTAAAGATTCACAATTGGGAGAACTTTAATAAGGGAAATAAATTGGTTGTTCATAAATTGGAAGAAAAAGATAAACCGTCTTGGGATACGAGTGATTAAAAATAATAACTTAGTGAGGGTATAATTGACATTTAATAGATATACATTTATTTTTGATTAAGTTTTTCTTTAACCGAACATTGATCTAAATTTGAACTAGATCTTTCCATCCTCAAAAATCCATTTTTTTTCCTCATATTAACTAGACTCCTTAATAATTACTAGTATCTTCTCTAGCTAAAGAAATAGACTGAGACTATAAGAAAAAAAGGGATATTTAGATTTTGGGTCCCAACTTTATATCCAATATTATATTTGGGTCCTAGATAACTAAAGATTATCAAATCCACATCTTATAACCACCTAATTCATTAGATTTCACCATATTAAACCAATTTCAAGATTGATAAAAATTCCATATCAAACATAAAATTCTAAGAAATAAAGAGAAAAGGAATTGAAATACATACCATTGGGTTGGGTTAATAAGTTTCAGTAGGTCCAAATCGATGAATGATAGATAACAATGATATTTTTTTTAATAATAGTTGTCTACTCACTTGTTTATGTAAAATGATTAGTCATTGTTCTTTGTGTTATTATTAATTTATCATTTTTGTTCTTAATGTTATCATCAAAGCTGGAAAAACACCACGGACGGAGACAAGTAGGTGTTGTGGGGTCTACGGACCCCACAAGATTTTAAATTTGGGCAGAAGTAGGTTTAGATATAGGATAACTTTATGTTTTGTGGGTGTAATATATAAAGTAAAATCCAAATGTTGTGTCTTTAACAGGGTTAAAAAATTTGTGAAGATTAAAAAGAATATATTTAACCTCAAAACTGAATTTCTCTAGCTTTTTCCCTGAACACCAGCATCATTGTTATACGGTGACTTGGATCTACTCGATGTTCTTAATTTTCCAATGTAACTGCTTTTTTCATGTCCTTAATTTCATCACAATCTCTATTCCCATGCTATAACTAATAGGGCGTTTGGTTCAAGTTATTGGATTCTTAAGAATCCAATTCTAAATTCAAATTTTATTGTTTGGTTGACATAATTCAATTACTGGTAATTGATATGTCTCAAATCACTTTAATACTCTTCTTCCTCTTTGAAATTATGATACATAAAAACATTACCAATTTCAAATTTCTAAACCAAAATATTTTTTGTTATTGTTCAAAATACAAAGTTAAAAATTTACGATGATAAAGGATTACAAACAGAAAATCCTGAATCACTTTAAGAATCCTGTTCAAAATGCAAAATTAAAAATCATATTCAAAGTTGCAAAATTCAAAATACATAGAGTCGTGAAAGCTTAATTAACTGCACCACTTAAGAATCTTGTTCTTCACATAGTTTGCTCGTTTTTCTTCCCCCATGCCGAAGAAAACCTTTGTAAAAATTTGTTACCTCCTACAAGCCACTCTCTATCGGATATTACAACTATTGACAAAAGAATCCCTTCTCCTTTCTTGAGAGAATTTTGAATTTTCAAAATGGATTCTGTTAGGACATCAAAGTTCATGGGATTTCCAACATGCAACATGGGAAAACATCGAAATCAATTTGACAAAAGCTACACTTTTTCTTAACTGAACCAAAAGTTGAAACTTGAAACTATACGATCAAGACATTACCCTGTGAGAGACTTCAACGTGTTTGGGTTTATCTTTGCCTGAAAACTTGGTTACTTTGGTTCTCTCATTAATTGGCACATCTGAAAATATTTCCTGCAAATGTATAGGTAAAATGAATCAAGCATTAACGAAAAAACCAGTACATGCCGACTGCAGACTCTTTAGAGGAAACTTCTAATCTTAGTGAGGATTTGCATCTCCCCAAGATATATTTGCACTAACTAATATTTCACTTCGTACTTACACGCAGCAGAATAGAAACGTTGAAATTAGAACAGTGATCGGGACACTTAGGCCTGAAGTGTTAACACACTTGCTATTATATAATTTAAGCTTTTCTGATCTCAAGCAGGACCAACTAAATTTAAAATCATATTACTCTGTAGAATATGGTATGAAGATTCTCAAATATTTCGAGCTTACAAGTTTGCTGCCAGGTCCCAGATAATTATCATACTCGAGAATCATCTCATTAACTTCAGGTCGCCAGCCTAGCATAAGTATGCACTCTTTTGGTCTGAAACTCGCTTCTGAAGCATGTACTCACAAGAAGAAAACTTTGTGATTGTAACCAACTAAAAATTACACTTTCTTAAATAATGATCCAAGCTCAACGTATACCTTAACTTGATTTTGGAGGCCGATGAACAGTATTCTCAATCCTTTTCTTCAGTTTTGCAATGTGACTGGAAGAGTCACTTATCTTTTCAAGATCTTGAATTTGAGAAGTACTATCTTACCATCAACAAGTGCTATGAATAAAATAAAACCTGTATAAAAATGGAGGACATCTTTAAGAGGTAAGCATTCTAGACTTCGAGGACTAAACCAAAATTTAGAATACTTTTGGCAAAAATACAACAACAAGACTAGCATTTAATCATTGAAAGGACAAACACAAAAATTGGCACCAATAAAAGGTTGACTGGCTAGTACCCACCAGCTTAGATTTCTCTATTTGTATGGCGATGCTCATTTTCCCAAGAGAAAAAAATTGAAAGCACAAAAATATAGGTCATGAGATTATTAATCTCATTAAAGACTAAAGGGTATAATTGACTACCTGACCGTGTTTCTAAACAGGAAAGGCGCTATTAGCGAGGATTTGTATCGTCCCCCATCAATTAAGGCCATGTAACACTTTTCAACAATTGATCAATCAAAATAACCTACCCTGAATTCTTCCGTCATTGTGCTCAGTAAGCGAGAATTGAATAAAATACCCCATATAACAAGTATGAAACCAAGAACGTGTTCTATACGTGTTCTTTGTTGTGATTCAACAAGAGAGTATGAAATTTAAACTTCAGATTTGTCTAGCAGTTAGAAAAATTAAAATAATGCAAGATGAGTTTACTGAGGTTAAGAAACAGAAATTTATATTTGGAAGGACATAAAATACTCTTAAGTGAGTAGATGATGAACAAAGGCATGTCCAAGCTTCCCACATGCATTCCTCAAGAGACTGTGACTGATTCCTACAGATATTTTAAGAAAAAACATTCTAATTAACAAAACCTGCACACAACATAAAATGGAGAGAGAAACTATATCTGCACAACGATGATTATCATATCACAAGTATAGTAAGAGAGCTAGCAGTAGCCCAAAAGGAAGCATTATATATTACATACATTATGTAACACATGAAAATATTTTGATTTTAATGAGAACATGCAATGTGCTTAGCATGTTACTGGGAAACACACAAAACACTCGGTTGAATATAAGAAACAGACTCAAACCTGTAATGTATGGTTTGACTGGCATAAGCACAACAAATAGAAAATAGAGGATCAAAACAAGTAAAAAATCGATAATTAAATATTTTCTCAATTTTCTTAGTTTACACAATAAAAAAAATAAAAAAATTCATAAGTAAAGATATGAAGTAAGCCAAATCCGGAAGTTGAAAGGAAGAACAGAGATATGAAAACGAGCTGTAATAAACCAATAGTCATGGCAATTAGCCAAACAAGCAACATGGAGAGAGTTGGATTGCCTATTTGTTAAGGGTTGTAGCTTACTGGCTACTAACAATCAAAATTTCAAGCAAGTTTAGCATAGAACCATTTTCTAGTTAGACAAGAGGAGAATAAGTTCATTACAAAACACATCACATAAAAGATTAGTTCAGCTTGAATCAAATACCAAATTACTGCATCACCAACTTGTTTTTCTACAAGCAAACAAATATAGTTACCTGAACTTGAAGAATAAGAAACCTATGATGAGGACAAAAGAGAAACATGACACAAGGAGTACTATTAAGAACCTACAAACATCAACGAAAACAATGAGGTCATTAAAATAACAATAATTTTTCACTTCTCCATATCATATTGATTTCGCTTCACTTATGTTCCAATATTCTTTCCAGGTGCATATTGAATTAATACGCTAATCGTCCAAAATTTTATATAATATCTTGAAATGATGGCAAGGAGACATCCATTCCAAGAGGCACAGGTTTCGAATTAGATATACAAGCGAAAGGTGAGGTGGTAGTGCCAAAAGCTTGAAGCACATGCGGATGTAATCTATGTACCATCTTTATAAATGTCTTGACAAAATTTAATTGTGTTAATTTTAATAGGATATGTGATAACATAGAGCCCATAAGGAGTTCACCCTGCTGGTCCTGCACATGTTGCTAATACTTCAGAAGAGCTAATCAAATATACAAACTACTAATCTCAGCTTCCAGCTGCACAGGTCAATAAAAGTATTTGAATGTTTTTATCACCACAAGGAAATGACTTCAGGGAAATAGAACCATATGAGAATATAAAACACCATATGGATTGTGTAATATGGCTCTACAGTTTGGTATTCTACATACCCTCGATATTATCAAATTTGATGTTTGTTATGCTCTTAGCGGCGCAACTTAGAATCTGGTGTTTGATAGAAAGGTCAGTGCAGGAACTCCTTTTTATTGCCATGGAGAAAGACTGAATGGTAACATCACTCAGAAGCTAAGTGGGTAGTTTCTCAAAGATTACTAGAAGGAATAAACTCCTGTGATTTAGATATAGATGGATGGAGGTCTTCAATACTATCTGAACCAGCAAAGGTGGTGGTGCAACTCTTACATAATACCATCTAGGTGGTGCAATGGCTCAATGAAGTGTTACCCAGGGGACTTAGATGTGTTGACATATTATGAATTCTAACATTAAACATCTCAAACTACATAAACATACAATGAACACAACAACAAATTCCATAAACATATAAACACTCAAGGGATTCATAATTACATACCTCAAACAACAATACGCTCCTCACTGGTTGCATTTGCTTGAGTAGCTTGACACTCAATACCTAAAACCAAACAAAAAAAAACAGAATCAATCAAATCACAGATAATCATAATCACAAAACTTTACCAAAAGGAGAAGCAAAGAAGAAATTGAAGTACAGAGAAGTGAGGAATCACGTGATTGTAAACCCTAAATCCCCAAATCCTACTTACTGAGAAATATACAAAGAGAAGATGATAATAAACGAGAAAAAAGAAAATGAGATGATTTAGATTATACAAAAAAATTCCATGGCAGATCCATCGCTCGGGTTTTTCTTTTTTTCTCTCTTGTTTTGGTTCTTCTTCTCAGTTTAGAAATCGACCGAAGAAAGAAAAAAAGATTTTATCAGGAAGGATAATAAAGTTATTTCATATCAATTACCTTGAATCAGATAACATTGCATCGTTCGGTCAGTGCAATGGAAAGCAACATTTTCGAGCGAATTGGATTCCTTGAAAACCCGATTCCAGATTTTTTCAGTCTGTTTGGTTCGGGGTAATTGGATCAATTCCCTCGGAATCCAATTTCTAGGCAAACACGCTGTAAGTGACAAATCGTTAATTTCATCACAATCTCTATTCTCATGTTATAACTAAGTGACAAATCGTTTTTCCCTTTGGCATTTCATCATAATTTTTTCTTTATTTTATTCTGGGGATCGTTGATATTCCTAATTCAATGATTAAGTTCTTGCTTTTCTTGTTTCTTATGTTTTGTTGACTAAATTATTTAGTGGGTTTTTATTTATTTTTTTTATTTCTGATCATCGATAGTTTTTGCATTGTTGATGGTGGTGAGAGAGGAGCAAAACAGTAGAAGCCCGATATAGGGGCTCCCACATTAATAGAGGGGCTCCTAGTTGAGCCAAGGTGACCCAATTTTACGATAAGGGATGTCCTAGGGGGTAAAGTTAAATGTCCATTTTACCATTATACTAATTAAAACCTAAACTCTTTTAATTTCTCCCATAATTTTTCAAAACTTTTTAAAACTAAATTAAAGAAAAACCCAACCGTAATCCATCACAATTCATCGTCGATTCGCAAATTCATCGTCGATTAAAATCAACACAACAATTCTAGATGAAAAAAAAAAGCATACTAAAGGCATTCAAGGTAGTAGTGATGGCAATGAACACTTTTCCTTTCAACCTAATCAAGAGATTCAACAAGAAATCGATAGTGAAAAGCAAAATCAAGCACAGAAAAATCCAACAATGGTGTATCTAAGGTATTGAACAAAACTCATGTTATTCTTAGAACTTGTAATTGATTTATTTGCATGTTTGATCATGTTTTTGGGAGAAAAATGTTGGACACAGTTGATATTACGGTTGGGTACGTGTCAAAACCCAACCGTAACATTTCGTGTTCTTGAGTATTACGGTTGGGTTATTTTCAATACCCAACCGTAAATCCAAGGGAAGAAGATGAATAGTTCAGGATGTTACGGTTGGGTTTCAATAGATAACCCAACCGTAACTAATGTATTGCGCCCTTTTTTAAAAAACATTCTACGGTTGGGTTTTGAGAAAATCCCAACCGTAACACTAGCGTTCATAAAAATGTGTTAGAGTATTACGGTTGGGTTTTTTCTTAAAACCTAACCGTAACATATGGACTACATTTTGTACTGATATGTTACGGTTGGGTTATTCTCAATAACCCAACCGTAACATATCAGCACATTAAATTTATTGTTTCTGTATTACGGTTGGGTTTTAAGCAAAACCCAACCGTAAAAATGATGTGAAAATCAGCTACATGTGTGTTACGGTTGGGTTTGTGTCAAAACCTAACCGTAAAATATGGGATAAAAGTTACGGTTAGGTTTTGAGAAAAACCCAACCGTAAATCTTCCTGTGTAGTGAATATTTATTTTGTTGAAGTTGATTTGCTTGGAAATTATCTAACTTGTATTGGTTGTGTGTTGTAGGAAGAATAAGAGGGGTAAAACACATAATCCATCTTTTGATGATCAATATCAAAGTGTCAGAGTGCGAGGACATCCTCATGGTTTGAGTCGACTCGTCAGGATTCAACTTAAAGCTGGTGGAGTTGTTGATCCACCAAGGGTAATTGATTTGGTGCCAAAGTTAGTTCAGCCACCTATTATTATTGATTTGGAGAATGATGAAGTTGAACCACCTATTATTATTGATTTGGAGAATGATGAAGTTGAACCACCAGTGACGAAGAACTGAAGAACCTGCAATAACTCTATGTTTATTATAATAGTTGCGTCAAACTAAGATTTATTTTCTTTTGTGGGGAATTCCAACTTTAATGTGAATGTATGAAAAAGATTTTCTATTTAAATTTGTCAAGATCATGTTTTGTTTACAAATATTTGATGTTGGAAACCAAGCAAAGTAAAAAGCAAGTTATTACTGCAATATGAAAAACTCGCCAATATGACAATCATGTCCAACAAAACTAGTATTCTAACATAGTGGAACATTGGTGAATCTGGGATAAATTTTGTGTTCTAAACCCAATTTAGAGTGAATTGAAATTCCAAAAAAAGATTTACAAAAATATTTACGGTTGGAATGTCTATTTTACCCTTATACCTATTTAAACATAAACATTCTTAACATTTTTCATAACTTTCAAAAACCAAACCAAAGAAAAAGCCAACCGTAACCCATCTAAATTCATCGCCGATTCGTAAAATTCATCGTCGATTAAAATCAACAAAACAATTCGAGATGAAGAACCATAATAAAAGCATTCAAGGTAGTAGTGATGGCAATGAACCCTTCTCCTTTCAACCTAATCAAGAGATTCAACAAGAAATCGATAACCGTTCGCAAAATCAAGCAGAGAAAAATCCAACAATGGTGTATCTAAGGTATTGTATAAAACCCATGTATTCTTAGAACTTGTAATTGATTTATTCGCATTTTTGATCATGTTTTTAAGGAAAAAATGATGGACACATTCAATATTACGGTTGGGTCCGTGTCAAAACCCAACCGTAATATTTCATGTTCTTGAGTATTACGGTTGGGTTATTTTCAAAACCCAACCGGAAATGAAAAGGAGGAAGATGAATAGTTTAGGATTTTACGGTTGGGTTTCAGTAGATAACCCAACCGTAAGTAATTTGCGCCATTTTTTGAAAACCATTCTACGGTTGCGTTTTGAGAAAATCCCAACCGTAACACTAGCTTGCATAAAAATTTTGTTAGAGTATTACGGTTGGGTTTTTCTTAAAACCTAACCGTAGCATATGGACAATTTTTTTTTTATAGTTTACGGTTGGGTTTTGAGAATAAACCAACCGTAATATTTGCGCACATTAAAATTTATGTTTTTGTATTACGGTTGTGTTTTAAGAAAAACCCAACCGTAAAAATGATATGCAAGTCAGTTACATGTAAGTTACGGTTGGGTTTTTGTTAAAACCTAACCGTAACATATGGAAGAACATTTATGGTTGGGTTATTCTCAAAAACCCAACCATAAATTTTCCTGTGTAGTCAATTTTTTTTTACTTGAAGTTGAATTGCTTGGAAATTATCTAACTTGTATTGGTTGTGTGTTGTAGGAAGAATAAAAGGGGTAATAATTTAACACCTATTTCTCACACTCCAACCCCTCGCCACGGAAAGCATTTAGGGGTTGAGAAGAGAGGCGTGAGCAAGACCCATAATCCCTCTTTTGAGGTAGGTGCTGGTAGTGATCCTCAAATTGCAGAAGAGGAATATAATATGTTCCAAGGCTTGGGTGATCTACCAACACCCAGAGGTTCTCTTGTGATTAGAGAACCACCACAAGAGCAACAAGTAGAAGAAGAAGAGGGGGACAGAGAACAACATGTCCCTCAAGGCAAAGGTAAAGAAATTAGAAAAGAAAAGGCAAAGAAAAGGGTGGTTGCCAAAGAAATTCCCAAAGAAAAGGCCGAACCTCAACTGTGGCCTAAGAGGAGGAATGGAGGACTATGGGGTGAGGCCCCAGACAAATCAGCAATATTATTTGGTTATCCCCATTCATGGGCTGCCAAAGTTGCAGCGACCAAGGTATTATTCTAATCACTTCTCTTATTCTGTTAAATTTTGGTTTGTTAACTTTTGTAAGTAAAACAAATTTGTTTTTATTCTTTGTAGGATCATACACAGGCGATCAAGAAATTGGTTCGTCAAAGGGCACAACATTGGCCCTTAACTGAAGAATGTACGGCTGTACAAATTCTTGTAAATGGTACCGGGTTAGCTCCCGGAATTACAAATTCAATGTGGGAGTATGACAGCGTCGTCTGCGCAGCCTTCAGGGAACGTTATTGGCCTGAGACCGATACGTTTCATCTCCCATTCGGCGAAATGACTATAACGCCGGATGATGTCCACTCAATTCTAGGGCTGGAGGTGGAAGGTAAATCTGTGTTTGAGGGTTTTGACAACAACATGTCCTGGAGTGATATTTATGCACTTGTGAAAGATACACTTGGATGGGAGAAGACCGAAGCTGAAACTGAATTTCAATTGGTCAGTATGGGTAAATTGGGGATGCCAACAAAGAAAGGTCAAGCTATGAGCAAGAAAATATTGCTGCGGTCACTAAGGGAGAAGTTTGGAGGTACTGCAAAGTTGGAAACATATGGGGTCATCATAGATGACACCAGAGCCATTCGAACAGCCAAAGCTTATCTGCTATATATGCTCGGGACCATCTTCTTTGGTGACAACTCGGGCAACAGGGTCAACGTCCAGTATCTACAATGGTTCCAGGGTGATCTCGGAATGACCCATCAATACTCGTGGGGAACTGCCACCCTGGCCTACCTACTTGCTAACCTTCGAAAAGCTTCGAGGGTTAGGGGAACTGAGATTGCCAGTAATATCGGTGTGCTTCAGGTAATTTATTGTTTGAATTTCAATGTTTAACTTTAATTTATTATTTTCTCATTTTCTTATTTAATATTTATTATCTTTATAGGCATGGGTATACGATCACTTTCCTAGACTTGCTCCTCAAACGAGCATTGATGCTGGACCAACGGGAAAGAAATTTGTCTTCACCGGGACGCAGGCAAAATATAAAGAAGTGCTCATAGCAGAGATGAGAAAAGAAATTGATGCTTTCTCGGTCGAAGATGTTATTTTCGATCCTTATGTGAACATAAGCATAGGTGATGGACATGTTGAAGATTTACGACGATTGTCGGACGTGGCAGGCTACAACGGCCCTTTGTACCATCCGTTTGGGTACGTGATGTCCAACCCCCGACGAACTCTCCGCCAATATGGATACGTCCAAACAACGGTTACACTGGAAATGTTTAAATTGTGTGTGAATGGGTCGATGATCGAAGGGCCAAACATCGTGTTAAACTATGAGCCAACGCCTTCAGTCGCGGTTTGGAATAACCGCAATGATCCGAAATACCAAGTCCAAAGGAATGAGTTAACTCCCTCTCCGGGCACAAAAGAGGCTGCAGGAGATTACTTGGATTGGTATCGCCATTTTGGTCATCCAACTATCATCAACAATGATCCGGAGATTACTTCTCAATAGCACAATGCGACACCTTATAAAAAATACTTTGGAGCAATGGTTCGTCTTTATAGCTGACGTGTTTTCTAGAAAGGCTTTTTTCAAAAGATTCCTTAACTCTGTCAAGGTCACGGACAAAATAATCGTGCATCGCTTCGAAGACCGTAACAAACCCACCATCACAATTATGAAGCTTCTTCTTCATTATGTTGTGAGATGACTCCACGGTACTTGTAGCTTGGTTGTCAAAGTGCCTATATTGGTTTGTGAACGCCGCTACAAACTTCTCTTTATGGGGATTCAACCAATTGTCCATCAAATAGTTCACAACTTTTGGATAATTACTCCAATGCAAGCATAACATACGAACATTTTCTTCATAGTCTTCCTTGGTGATAGACCATGTCAAAGCATCCCATTCAGTTTGGAAAACTAGCCCATTTTAGTTCCGCCAACTTGTCATCCTCCTTGAATTTTTCTTTGGCCGCTTCTTGTTCTGATACCGGCAATTTATTAATTCTCTTCATCTCGCTTCTCTTTGTTGGCCGAATAATCGTTTTGCACTTGGTTTGAATATTATTCCACAAGTGGAACGTGCAAAGAAGATGATGAGCATCTGGGAATAC
>JAJJMC010016780.1:4813688-4936744 GCA_023531435.1 Papaver californicum
TACGTGCAATCCATCATAAGCACTTGATGGGAGCACCGTGCTAACTTTATAAACTCGGGATGAGCCAATATAATATGCTTAATTTCTTTATTTTCATCTTCTTCGTGAAACATGGTGTAGTTTTTTGTCTCCCCCAAGTACAAAAGTTGTTGGATCGGGTCCCTTTCTTCCCATTTCTCACGCTTCAACTTGGCTTTGGCGTTGTAGATTGTCTCCAACGTAGACACATTATTTGAGTTTATTTTCTTCAAGTGCCCGAGTATATCACTGGGTTTCAAACGCTTATCCGTCATATCGTTTACGATGAGCTTTTCTTCCTTGGTAAGCCGGGCCATAGAAGGATGCGTTAACAAAGTCTCTGGTGGTAGGTGGTTGTGACGACCGCATACAACTGTAGACAAGAACCACTTATTCTCGTTGTTCTTATGAAATTGAAGTTTGAAAGGACATCCCGTCTTCTTAGTGTAAGTTTTTCGTTTGATCTTCGTCTTTGGTACATACTCAGTACCCTTCTTTGCATGTCTTGTGTATTGTCCACTACACTCACAAACCATTTGAAAGCGGTTTTGTTTTTGTTGGTTGTTACAAACAATCACATACATGATGAGTTTCCCATGTTCTGTAGCCCACTTCTTTGCATCTTCTTTTTTATCCCATGTCTACATGGTCCAAAAACATAAAGTTAGGTGAAAAAAAATGGCATTATGACAATTGTCGATAGGGATTAACAACTTATCTATAACCTACCAGGTCGTTCAAATAGTGATCCGTAGTATCTATAGTTTCAATATCATTTGGAGGAGGCTGATCATACATTGGTTGAGGTACAACCGTAACCTGAACAAAAAAGATCAAGGCCAAGCGTCAGAAAAAACACTAAAACCAATAAGTTTATGGTTGGGTTATAAGCATCGGACCCAACCGTAATAGCGTCATACCCAACCGTAATATCGTAATACCCAACCGTAATATCATCATACCCAATGTTACGGTTGGGTTTGCAGCCAAAACCCAACCGTAACAAGTGCAGTAAATACCCATGCACGTAATAAGTTACGGTTGGGTTTGTGGTAAACACCCAACCGAAAAACTGTAAAACTGTACTTTTCAGAAACACAAATGGATACTTACGGTTGGGTTTCTTGAGAAAAACCAACCGTAACTATACTGTTGTAACAAAAAAAAAAAAAAATTATGCACTTCAGTTCCTTAAATATCTGCAAAAAATGAAAAAGAGTTTAAGTTAGAATCATACCTGACTATTCTCAGCAGTTGTATCTTCACTTTGACGACTAATATCTCCATTTGCTTTAGTTTCACCATCACAACTTACACTTAAAACCTCTCTACCATCCAAATAATCATACATAGTTGGGTCTCCCTCAATGGATATGTAGAATTTAGTTTGGCAATCATACAAGGATTCACCCTCCGTAAATTTGCCACTAGAATCACTCATTTTGGTGTTTTCAAAATTTTGGGTTAAAACTCTCTTATCTCTCTTCCACTTTTCCCACCAACACAAAACAAATACAACATTGATTTAACCATAAAAAATGAAGAATATATGAAACGAAGATGATCATTTACGGTTGGGTTTCAAGAAACAACCCAACCGTAAATAAATTTCCAATTAAAAGGTTGCTTTTACGGTTGGGTAACATAATTAAACCCAACCGTAATATAATTTGCAATAAAATAACATATTTGTTACGGTTAGGTTACATTACATAACCCAACCGTAAATGATCATCGCACTTAAACTAACACTAAAAATTACGGTTGGGTTCTAAGCCAAAACCCAACCGTAATATAATTTGCACAAAAATCACTAGGATATTACGGTTGGGTTTTAATGCAAAACCCAACCGTAAATTATCACTCACTAGTCACAAAAAAATTACAATTCCAACGGTTATTTTTTTTTCAAAATCTAGCCGTTGGGAATTTTTTCCCTATAAAAGGAAACATTTCCTTTTATAATTCTCATTATTCTCTATCCCTTTCATTCTCATTATAATTCTAGACTTTCCAACTCATTCTCGCCATACCCTTTCAACCATTTAAAATGGTTCGATACACGAATGATGAAGATGTTGCAATTGTTCGAGGGTGGGTTACGATGATAGACCACGCTTACGAGAGAGCCTTCTATAACAACAATAGAAACGTTGATATAGATGAAAATTGGATGGACTGTCAGGAGGACGATTTTTGGTGGGAGGGTGTGTTTGAAATGTTTGTGGCATTACACGGGAATACATATCGGAGGACGATCAGTAACATCAAGGGACGCTTTCAGGCGTTGTATGAAGAAATAGA
The DNA here is from genome assembly GCA_023531435.1 of Papaver californicum. Classification (NCBI taxonomy): domain Eukaryota; kingdom Viridiplantae; phylum Streptophyta; class Magnoliopsida; order Ranunculales; family Papaveraceae; genus Papaver; species Papaver californicum. The sequence goes on from JAJJMC010016780.1 coordinate 4,816,011, forward strand.
AAACCTAAAACTGGAAATGAAAATGAGAGTTGAAGCATTTCCCCACGAAACCAATGTGGAAAGAGTAAGTGTGTCAATTAATAAATCGTTCTTTCTTCCCAATTTTTTTTAAAATAATGAAACTTATAATTGATTTATTTTTTTCAGCATGTCATGGCTAGGGCGCAGTATAAAATCAAATATGGGAAGGAGTTCAAGCATACAGATTGCTATCGTATCTTGGAACAAAGTTTATATCTTGAGTTTCGCCGTTATGATTAAGTGTTTAAGTGTTTAAGTTTAATCATCTAATGATCTACTGTATTTCGTTTCCTTTAGTTCTTCCTTTAATGTTAAAAATAAGGTTTTTAACAACTATGGTATTTGATAAGAAAATGAACTAAACCCAAGCATAACTAATTTTGTCTTAAAAACTTCTCTTACGGTTGGCTTCCATGACTCAACCCAACCGTAACTAGAATCCATACTAAAAAAATTTATATTTACGGTTGGGTTCGATTACTAAACCCACCGTAACAAAAATTGAACAAACACCAAACTTTCTTTTACGGTTGGGTCTCAAGGAAAAAACTAACCGTAACAATATCGTAAAATATACACTAAAACTAACACTAGAAGTTACGGTTGGGTTCGGTTACTCAACCAAACCGTAACTACATTTCACTCAAAATATCATTTTACGGTTGGGTTCGATTACTAAACCCAACCGTAAATAAATTGTAGAAACACCAGAACTAAATTACGGTTGGGTTTCACCTCAAAACCCAACCGTAAATTCTACGGGAATCTCAAAATGTCTGAATTTACGTCCTCTCAAAATAGACAATTCCAACGGTTTTTTTTTCAAAAATCTACCCGTTGGTGACTTTTTCCCTATAAAATGAAACCTTTACTTGTCACTTTCTCATTATTCTCTATCCCTTTTATTCTCATTATAATTCCACACTTTTTCATTATTCTCACCATACCCTTTCAACCACTAAAAATGGTAAATACATACACGAATGATGAAGATGTTGCAATTGTTCGAGCATGGCATACGATGGTAGAGCATGCTTATGATAGAGCCTTCTATAACAACAATAACAACGTTGTTTCACAACAAAATTGGCATGAGGGTCAAGATACCGATGAATGGTGGAATCGTGTATTTCGAATGTTTGCGGCATTACATGGGAATGTAAACCCTTGGGTTACGTGGAGAGCCATCAAGAGAAGGTTTGAGACGTTGTATTGATGCATGAACAACTTAAAACTGGAAATGCAAGCTAGATTCGAAGCAAATCCCTACGAGAACGGTGTGGAAAGAGTAAGTTTGTCGATTAATAAATCGTTAATTAAAAAGAGATTTCTAAAATTCAAACTTATAATTGATTTATTTTTTTTCAGCATGTGTTGGCTATGGAGCAATATAGAATCAAATATGGGGAGGAGTTCAAGCATACAGATTGCTATCGTATTATGGAAACAAGTCGGGTGTTTGATTTTCACAATTATCTTTAAGTGCTTAAGTGTAATTATCCAATGTTCTATTGTATTTCGTTTCCAATCGTTTATTTCCTTTAATGTACTACTTTAAATCTATTACAATAGAAGGAATAAGTTACAAAGTTTGGTTTTAAACCCAAATTGGAGTATATTGAAAATCAAAAAACAGTTAACAGGACCATTTACGGTTGGGTCCTATTACTAAACCCAACCGTAATACATTTTGTACAAACACCACAAATTGTCTACGGTAGGGTTTTAAGGCAAAACCCAACCGTAACTATGTTTTGAAATTCAAACAAAAATTTCCAGAATCTTTTACGGTTGGGTTATACTGGATACGGTTGGGTTTTAAGGCAAAACCCAACCGTAATTATGTGTTGTAATTGGAACATAAATTATCAGAATTGTTACGGTTGGGTTATAAGCCAAAACCCAACCGTAAATTCTACTAGCTACGGTTGGGTTTTAAGGCAAAACCCAACCGTAACTCTGTGTTGAAATTAGAACAAAAATTATCAGATTATGTTACGGTTGGGTTATAAGCCAAAACCCAACCGTAAATTCTACTGGATAACACAAATTTAGATTATCTAATTTGTGTTTTTTTCGTTTTTTCTTTGTTTCAAACACCCAATTTACCTTCAATCTAGAAAAAATGATTGAATTATTTCAAAATTTTAATTTTTAAAACTCAAAATTAACCAAAAAAATCAATTCTCCTAAGGATAAGTTACGGTTGGTTTTTCCTTTAAAACCCAACCGTAACTATGGGAAAAATGTTGTTCATCATTTTCTTCAACTTACGGTTGGGTCTGGTTGAAAACCCAACCGTAACTAGGGGAAAAATTGGGTTCATTATTTTTCTTCAACTTACGGTTGGGTTTTGTTGAAAACCCAACCGTAATTTTGGGAAAATATGGTGTTCTTCGGTGTTCTTGGTGTTACGGTTGGGTCCGACATGAAACCCAACCGTAACTTTCTCTGAATCACAAAAAATCAAACTTTCAAATCGTGATTTCATCTAATTTCTGCCATAAAAAGATCAAGAGTTTAATCTAGAGGTATCTAAATGCTACTATGGTTTATTGAATCAAAATCTAGGGTTTAAAAAAAAAAACCATAAAATTTTCTTAAATTTCATCAAGTTTTTCTTTCCACCAAACACAAATTCAAAAAAAAAATTGATCCAAAAAATTTGATTAAGAAATAGATTATGTTTAATTAATCATGATTAGCTTAATCTAATCTTAACTAATTAATGTAATTAAGATTAATAATCAGGGATAGTTTGGGTATTTGGTAAGAATTATAGATAAGGGGTTTTTGAGTTTTACTTCATAGTGTCCCTATTTCGTCTTATTATTGGAGCCCCTCTATTGATGTTGGAGCCCATATATCAGGCTTCAAAGAGTAAGAGGTTGACAAAGAGGTTTAACATCAGTTTTTATAATACCCCTATTCGGCATTAAATTGGATTCTTTTTGATATTCTATGCAGACTCTAAAAGAAGTATAATCGGGATAATTATAATTTCAGGAATGTTTTATCCTGTTACAAATTTTAATTTGAGTAGAAATTTCTTCTTATTGCTCCGCTCAATGGTATGAAGTTGGGTAAATTTTCATATGATTCATGTAGGGTTCGTCGAATGGAATATAAATAATGATTTTTTCTTTCCGAACACGGAGGTCTTCTCAACACAATTGACTCTAGAGTTGGCAAAAAGCTCTGCAATTAAATGTGCTCGGAGGAGAGCAATCTAGGGATGGGTGACCTCTCGGGAAGCTGTTGCTGGATGACCGCAGCGGTGCCCGTTGAAAAGCCCACACTGTCGGATGACCACAATGGCTAAGTGAATCGGTGGAGGATCGGGTCATTACAGTTGGTATCAGAGCACGGTCCGGATTACTTGGACTGTGCATATGGACTTACTATTTTCTAAAACAGTGTATTTTCTGAGATTTGAATTTTCATTGTATGAAGGAGTCTTTTCACTTTCATTACTTGGAAAATAGATAAATTAGTAAAAGTTTTAACCAGTAAATAAAATAAAAAACCATTTGATCATTAGATGATTTATGCTCAAAGGAAATTAAAAAAAAATAAAAAATAATTTAACAATCCGTTGCTATAATTTCGGGACGAAGTTCTTTCTAAGGAGGTAGATTGTGATAACCCTGGGCTTTCGGGTCGTAAGCTCGGTTTAAGGAACTTTAGTGTCAATAACAAAATATGGGTATAAGTATAACTAGATTTGGTTAGACCATAAAACTAAATGGTTTGTACTAAAGTATAGCACTTAATTATTCAAATTTGTCCCCCATAAAATACGAACCTAACTGAAGTGACACGTTACTTTGCTTCCAACATGAAAACTCGGCCAAACCTAACACCTCTACCCTCGTACTCGTGCTTTAATTTAGTCAATCCATCGAAGTCTTATTCTTAACCTAGATGTATACTTATATATTGACTATACATAAAAAGAAACCTAGAAAAAAGACTGGCCGATGTCTTGTTCCATCAACTTCAAAATTAAAGTTTAAAGAAAACCTTAGTGGCCTTCTACCACTTCTGCATCTTTGAGCCATCCAAAGGATTTGAGTGAAATTTGGCCGAAAGTTAAACATCGCTTGTTGCTAATGTGTTCACCGAGATTTCAAAGTCTTATATTTTGTCGGCTGGCATCAGGATCTTTGTACTCATCGAAACTTTTGGAGCATAATCGCTTCGAGGAAGGGGATTTCTGCTTAATACAAAAGAAAACTGTTTTAGTATTAATGTGTTGTGTTGATCTGGCTTATAAGATTTACGGTTTGTTTTGACACATAACAATTTGATTCTCGTCTATTTGATCCCTCGCGAAGTTGATTCGGTGTTATTAGGAATTCTAAACAAAAAACGTTGTATTTGTAATACTAAAAATAGAACAGTATTTTAGCATCACGATCTATCCTCTTTAATTTGTGTCTGAATATTTTTATATTTGCGTGAAGTCTTGATTTTGATCCCTTTTGACTAATGTTGTTTTCTAAAATAATGGATGGGCCTGTGTTAGTCCATCTAGTTCTGCATTTTAGAAAGATTTATAAATGAAAATGTGATCACGGTCATGTGGTTTCCTTGCTTATGGTGTTCAGGCTTCTTTTTACCACTCAAGTCCATATCTTGTTTTTAGTCCACTACACAACTATTTAATCATACATACATGTCGATTGAGTTAAGTTATTTTCCCTCAGTTCTTATTATTCGATTGGTTGCTATAACGTGTGCCAGTGGAATGAATTTCAAAGCAAGTATTCAAAAGAGTCTTAGGCACTTCCCTTTAATTTTACTAGACACAAAAGTGCAGTACTTGTTTTGGATTTATAAAATACCATGTCATACGTGTGTTTATGTTAGTTGCTTACATATGGATTTTGTTATCATCCAACAACAGAATATATAGATTTTTGTGTACAGTGCTTACTTAAGGTTTTTATAGGATGCACAAAGATCGGTTCAGTTCGGTTATTGGCAGAACGAGTACATGTACCTTCCTATGGTCGGTTCTCTACCCATGTATCTGTATTTTGTATTCTATACTCTCGGTTTGGTTCTAGAAACGTACCCTTTTGTTCGGTTCGATTCCGGTCCTATACTTTTTTTTAGATGAATGTAATTGTGTTTTTTACGGAGAGATGTACGATTTTAGGTTTGATGTTAATGTAGCTAAAGTAGCTCCTTCATATTAATGGAACTTCTTAAGTAATCTGTCTCAATTTCATATCTGTGTCAATATTAGTGATCATAGCCACAAACTGTCACAATACAATATATACCTGACTCTTTCATTAGGAACTCAAAAATCCAGATGTTAAGTAACTTATTAAAGCCTCTATACAACTGGATCATAATGTCAAACTGCATATATACCTGCATAAAGTTACATGGACTTCTAGATGGCATAATATGCTCACATTAAAAATTTAATATACAGTGAATATATCTATCTTCAGCAATAGTTTAGTGATTATCTTAGTGATATTTGAATACCTGAGTGTCTAGCACTGGAAGGATGACTAAGAGAGGAACAACATCTATATCCTGTAAATATCAACAAGTTGGTTTACAAACATTCATTGACTAGTTGTTTTATAATTCTTGCATCATCCATAACTAAATCTATAAATATAAATAACAAACAAGAATGAATAAAATTATTTTGGCAAGTACCTGCAGCAGAAGTATTCCCAAAGTTGCTGAGCCAAATCTTGTTGGGAGCTCACCTCTTTCTGCAAGAAGCTATAAAGTGAATACAGTAAGCTACACAAGAGATATAACTAATATAGCTCGCATTATTCATATCTTCGTGATTTAAGTGAATGAAAAGAATATCTATGTTAATATGGATGGACAACTCTGGATCAAAACAATCATGATCAGAGAATATCTCGTGAGCTTCTGACCCAAGCAGAAGGTTGAAGATGCATACAGTACTTTGAATCTACCAGCATCTATCGTTATCTCATTTTTGTCAGTTGGTATTTCTGCTTCTTCCATGGTGAAGCATAAAGAGAAATAATAATAGACATAAAGAAGAGGCATTCACTCTCCTCCCAGCGAAAAATTGCTAGTGCCCATTATTCCATATCCCCAAAATCACTGCCAGGGGACTAAGTCAAACTTAATGTGAATTGCTCTATAAAATCAATCTGGCTGACTGAATATATTTACCTGAAGCACAAAAGCTGAAGACGACAATGAGAGAGCAGCCCCAATCACTATAGCTTCATCGATTGTTCTGATATTGACCTGTATTTTTTTACAAACCAGTGGTAAAAGAAAAAATATGTATGATAGTGACAACTGGCAAAAAATAAATTTTGAGGGGTAACACCTTAATGCAGTAGCATTCATGACCTGCTGTTCAAGACAACAAACTAGGCACAAATGATAATGCATGTCCTGGAGAAATATTAATCGTTCGACATATCACCCTTACCTATGAGTAGTTCAGGAGAAGCACCAAACTGAAAAAAAAACAGTGCAACTTCAAGGAAACCAGTACTTGCAAAGACCTGCAATCTCATAAAATAACCAAGGCATGGTGAGTCAGTAAAAATGCAGTTAAGTCTGTTGTCACTTTTAACTTCTGGTAAGAATTATGAAGTGTAGTGAGCAATAATTAGTAAGAAGAATTAGGAAAAAGCAGTAATTAGTAAGGGTAATTCTGTAGTCCATACCCATGAACTATGAAGTAGTCATACATAATAAACCATTAACCATTAGATGAAATATGTGATTTAAGAATCATGTCAGATGATATTAAGGAGACATCAGTATGACAAGCCAAAGTAATATTAATAATTCACCATATGCCAATCATGTGAGAAGCTCAAAGTTGTGGTTGGTTGAACCCATCAGCTTACACTATTTACAGACCATGACAATCAACTAATCTTTCAGTTCAACAAAGTAATTAGTTAGGACCAAAACAAAAGAGAAAAAGGTTAAATAGCCTTATACCTCAATTCACACAGAAGAACATAATGAAATTAGGTCCAAAACATTGCTAAAAAAATCAATATATTATTACCTATGTATTCTTCGACCACTTTGATCAGCACTTAAGATTCATCTTTAAGATTCAACCCTGTCAGCATTAAAACCCAAATCAGATGAATCACTAAAAGAAGTAAAGAAAAAAAAATCTAAAAAAAACCAAAACGAACAGAAACCCTAACTCTTCTTCTTTCTTTGTTTGTATTAATACAAGAAGAAGAAATACAGTACTGGTGGTGATGGATGTGATCTATGAGATACTGGTAGTGGTGGTGGCATCACTGGGGTGGTGGTGGCATTGTTGGGGACCTTGGGGTTGTGATGAAGAAGAACAGGAGAAGAACTGAAGAAGTTGTTCTGAACTCAATTCGTGAAAGTGAATCAGTGATTAAGGTACATTTGACCTAGAAACAGACTGCTAGGATTAAAATTCTACTATCTAACCAACGTCTCAAATTAATTGGTACTTTCAGTTCGGTTCCGGTCGGTTCCTAAGTAAAACCTGTACCTGGTACATAGATATAGTCAGTTCCTTATCTTTGTACTTGTATCCGTCCGAATTCCTCAATTTTAATCCGATTCCGATTCAGTCCTTCAGTTTCAATCGGTTTTGTACATCCCTAAGTTTTTAGGGTAAAATTAGCCATAGATCTCAGCAATTGAATGTAACAAAATGAGCTGCTCCTAATAAAACAAATAAGCCACAAAACTTTGTAATCATTATTAATAAAGCTATCATGGAAATTCCGGTCTTAACTAAAAGATTAAGCTACTACTTTGGTGGTTAAATTTGCATCTGCACACATAATACTTTTGACATGTTAGGAAGTAATCTATGAAAAGTTGTTAACGGAAAATATTAAAATTCCGTTCTTAAGTAAAATACTTAATTAAAGAAGTGAAACCAATAACAAAATTGGTTGGAGTAATACTAGTCGATTGATGATAATTTACCTGCTAAGAGTCCGGGTTTTTGAGCACCCGTAGGCAGGACAGGTGTATGTTGAGATCGGGTATCCATAATAGCTATCGCGTTTATAAATACCGATATGGCAACAATAGTTATTATACTTGTGAGCCTGTAATAGATATAGGGTTGTCATTAAAATAAAAGTTTACGAAGTTTGTAATAAAACGTAGGGAATTACCAACAACATTTGTGTGAATAAAACTTAATAATAAAAGTTTTAAAATAATTTTAAAAATTAATTACTTAAATTAGAAGCGTGTTCAAGTAAAAAATTTAAACTGAAATCGGTGAATAATTAAGAGAGTTATTTATGCTTTTGATGCATCGTTTGGGTTTGTTTTTCCGCTGCACTATATTGTTTTTAGAAATTTCTTATTGGGTTGTGGTGCTCACCTTTTTTCCCCTCTCTTTTTACAAAGTATACAAAGACACTAGCTGAAGAAAATAAATTATAATTTATCATGGGGATTTGGGTATCAGTATTTCAATATCATCGAAGTATTTTACAAAAATTATTTAACTACTTTAAATTATGGATTATAACTATTGAATTTGTTTTGTAAATTTTATTTATATATTTTATTATATTTTTTGGATTTTTTGTAATTCTAAATTATTTTTATTTTGTGAAAAAAAGATATGGACCTAAGACAGTGGCACTTCGGGATTCGGGACTTGATTTTGTTCAAAAATTTACGGGGTGTTACAGATTTGTAATGATCCGACCCTCCACCAATATTGTCCCTACTTAGCCATTGCGGTCATCTGATAATGTGGGGTTTTCAAGGGGTACCGTTGTGGTCATCCAGCGATAGTTTACCGAAAGGTCACCCATCCCTGGATTGCTCTCGCCCGAGCACGCTTAACTGCAAAGATTTTTGTCAACTCTCCTGAAAAGGCTTTAGTGTTAGGAAATGACAAACCATTACTTATATTTCATTCGGCAAACCCTACTTGCCGAATCGGAGTATTACAATTCCACCACCTTAAATTGAAGCCTTCCTCGGCTCCAAAGTATTTTCAAACCCAGATCTCCGACGTTCTCTGCCACTCATGAGACCAGTACCTGTAACACCCCTTCCAGCGTACTCTCTCACCCTCGACAGGTGATCCTTCGTCGGCTCTGATACCATTTGTAATGACTCGACCCTCTACCGATATTGTCCCCACTTAGCCAATGTGGTCATCCGGCAATGTGTGGTTTTCAACGGGTACTATTGCGGTCATCCAACAACAGTAGCTTCCTGGGAGGTCGTCCATCCCTGGATCGCTCCCGCCCGAGCATGCTTAACTGCAGAGCTTTTTTCCAACTTTGTATCCAACTATCCTGAAAGGCCCCAGCGTAAGGAAATGACAAACCATTACATATATTCCATTCGGCGAACCCTACCTGTCGAATTGGGGTATAACAATATACAAGCCCAGATCTCTGACGTTCTCTGCCACTTATGAGACCAGTACCTAGCACATCCCGTCCAGCGTACTATCTCACCCTCGGAAGGTGATCCGTCGTCGGCTCTGATAACATTTGTAATGACCTGACCCTCCACCGATACTCTCCCTACTTAGCCACTGCGGTCATCCGACGATGTGGGTTTTCAATGAGCACCACTGCGGTCATCCAACAACAGCTTCCTGAGAGGTCACCCATCCCTGAATTGCTTCCGCCCGAACACGCTAAATTGCAGAGCTTTTTGCCAATTCTGAAGTCAACTGTGCTGAAAAGGCCTCGGTTTTAGGAAAGAACAAACCATTACCTATATTCCATTCAACGAACCCTACCTGCTGAATCGGGGTATTACAGTTTTCAACAGCTGTTAGATTAACCTTAATCGTACATATACACGTGTCAAACATAAAATACAACAGTTAGGTTAGTAAATAAATCAAAACCTAATATTAATTGGTTAATTCCTATTTAAACTAATTTCATAACTGTCAAGACGGTTAACCATGGTCCTGGGATCCAAACTCTAATTTTGAACTTTCTAAGACCCAAATATAAACCGGTCACAAAGTTGGGACCAAAGTCCGAATATCCTAAAAAATAAATATTAAAAAGATAAAAAATAACAAAGAAAAATAGTATTTTATTTCCTTAGTTAACTTTCACATGTTCGACCATAATATCTGGTGTGATTGTAGAAGTGGTAAAAAGATTCGTTCAAAACTTGCGAAGATTTGGTTTTAAACCTAATTTCTAATACATAAAATAGCAAAACTAAGACAAAGATGATATCAATATTAAAAGAATACTGAGGCTAAGATTCCACTATTTACCAATTTTCAAAGTGATTTAATTCAATAATTATAATTATGCAATTCATACATTCAATATGATTCTAAAACATTGCAACAAGTAGATTTTCAAAATAACAATTGTAAATTGAAAGCATGGAACATCAAACCATGTATGCCAAGCATGTACCATCAAAAGAAATCACAATTTCTTAACAAAAATCATTAAATTAATTTTTTAACCAAAGCAAATAGTCATAAAATAATCGCACAAATTAAATACATAAGAAATACCACTTTTTCATTGGAAAAATAGCTTACTCTCTCGCTTCAGCAATGGGATATAGCTCCTCATGTTGGAAACACGCTCAAAATATTGATTCATAGCACAAAAAGTGTTTACAAATATGAAAATGAGAAACTAACACAGAAACTGCAATATCTATAATTGTTGCGAAGAAGAATAAAATTCCTTACTGATTTTACGACTGTTTCAACGTGACTTAAAGATCAAACTGTTGTTGGTACTATTCATGAAACTGTGAAAGAATAAGCCACGGAATTTAATGAAAGTTTTGGATGTCTACTTCTTTTAATTCTTCTTCTTGGCCAAGTTGCAGAGAATTTTTCTCTGTAGCTTCCCTATTTATAGCATAACACTAAATCTTGTCCCATAACTCCTCACAGATCCTCAATATTTTTTTCAATCAATCGGCAGTAAAAGCAATATTTCGGGAATAATATTTACTTCGATCAAGATCTGATTCTCGATCTTTTGACTGATTTCTTTTGTACGTTGTTTCCTTCTTATTTTGTTGCTTTAATTATCAAAATATTTTGGACGACATCATGTTAGAAAGGGAATACCGAGTTTCCAAAAATATTTCCTTCCTTCCACGTTGGCAGCGAGAACGAGATTTGATTGGTTTTTTTAGCTTCCTAACTTGCACAAACTTTCCTTATTATTGAGACAAGAATAAATCTTTGTCTTAAATCCCAAAAAGATCTCTTCCAAATATTCCAAACAAAGAAACTCGATATGTTCTTTCCTGTTTTGAGAGAAATATTTTTGCCGCCATAATTAAAGTGAGAAATATGTGCTTCTAACAATGTCATGGGTGCCTTTATCAACTGGGGGTTCCTTTAGTAATTTTTCGAGCCAATTTTTTCAAAAATATTGATTTCCCAAAAGTATCTACAAATACATAAAATAATACAATTAGTACACAATCGAGCATTATCAATAAAAAGAATTGAGACAAATCAGACACAAAAATGTGTCTATCAAATACCCCCAAACTTATTGTTTGCTAGTCCTCGAGCAAATCTAATCTAGAAAATAAAAATCCTAACTCACTGTTGAAGGCATTATGATTGCACTTAGCGTGTGCAACAAGCCTTTAAACCCCTAGGTGGTCCTAGTGGACGAGTTTTGTCTCGTGAGGGTTTACAAGAGGTATACACGCAAAACCTTTACTCCAAACTGTATCTATTTGTGAACGATTGAGGGTAGACACTAAACATGCTATTTAGTTATCTACAAAAAAAATTGGCTATGGGAGGAATTATCCTGTTTAGAATTCAATTGTTGTACACGAGTTTGCAATCAAACCTACTAAAATTCATATATAAGAAAACAAAGTACTACTCAGAAAGTCGTACAATGGACCATGATGCTCGAAATCTAACAAACCACAATTACATGAATAAATTAAGAATATGGATATGGAGATAGAAGTGTGCGTATGTTGACTAAGGTGAACGGTGTTTCCCAGAATGTCTGTATGAACATCATGCCAAGATGAACATTAATGGATATAGATACGCACCCACTGGTCTGAATCCTAATTCTAGTATCAACTCAGCTGGTATATACAAGGGCCCAAGCAGTCGATTATTGAATATATACAAATTACTTTTTTATTTTTTTATTTTTTTAATTTTTTTTGTTGACAACATGATTAGATCTTTTGAATCTAAGTGCATGCTCCTTGTCAGGAGATTACATGATAGTTCCCATGGATCCTGTTTTCCATGCTTGCTTAGGTGACGAAGACAGGGAGAACACACACGTATTGTTATCCAAGTGCCAATTTTATTTTATTGTCATTGGTCAAGTTCAATTTAAAATAATGGGGTTTGATCTCAATCATTCTACTTCATCCTAGCGGAGACAACAAGGCGATACTTGTACCCCACCAAATCACTTAAAGAAACACAAAAAGTTGCAAAAATAAAAACAGAATGTCATATGGCGATGACTCCGAGACATGATGACGACTATCATGTTATTTCTAACACTTGAGCTTTGTCCTTTTATGAATAGACTATTTAGTTGGGTCCTTAAACTCCTACATCCAATAAGTTTGTTTCCATCTACCTAGAATGGTTAGTGGCATCCTAAATTGTTCACAAGTTTGTAGATTTTGGAGTTTTATTATTGCACTAAAAGTTTTTCCCTTACCCCCAAACTTAAATCTAGCATTGTCCTCAATGTTTCAAATTAAAGTGCAATATCAAAAATATAGGTAACAAGAGGAATAAAGAGGTAAGTCAGAAAGATAGTACCTGGGTGAAGCGTAACGATCCTTCTCCGGAGAATAAGACAGAAAATAAAAACCTAAAACGAATAATAAAAACCTACAAAAATCTATTAATGTACATAAACAACCTTGATGGTCAATCAAGGTAAGAAGTGTCTTCCAGAGGGACATCCTCAACATCACTTATTAGAAAAGGCTCTAACAATCTCTGACCGTTAACCTTGAAAGGAATTCTACCATATTGAGTCTCAATCTCAATAGCACCATAAGGAAAAACAGTACAGACAACAAAATGACCGGTCCACCGAGAGCGAAACTTCCCAGAGAAGAGATGCAGGTGGATATCATACAGAAGAACTTTTTGACCTGGAAAAAATGACTTTCGTAACTATTTCTATCATGCACTAGTTTCATTTTGTTCTTATAATCCTTAGCATTATCGTAAGCATCTCTACGAATCTCTTCCAACTCATTGAGTTGGAGTTTTCTGTGACCTCCTGCCTTGTCAAGCTAAAAATTAAACTGCTTAACATCCCAATATGCTCTATGTTCTAACTCGACGGGCAGGTGACATGCCTTTCCAAAAACTAGATGATAAGGTGACATTCCAATGAGGGTCTTAAACACAGTACGGTAAGCCCATAAGGCACCAGTAAGCCTCAAAGACTAGTCTTTCCTACTAGGATTAACTATTTTCTCTAAAATATGTTTTATCTCCCTGTTGGAAACTTCTACTTGACCACTAGTTTGTGGGTGATATGGGGTAGCTACTTTGTGGGAAATACCATATTTCTTCATTAAAATCTTAAACGGTCGATTACAAAAGTGTGACCCTCCATCACTAATTATAACTCGCGGTGTACCAAAACGTGAAAATATGTTATCATTCAAAAACAGGACCACAACCTTGTGGTATTTGTTTTACACGAAACCGCCTCAACCCATTTACACACATAATTTACAGCGACAAAGATGTAAAAATAACCAAAAGAATTAGGAAAAGGACCCATAAAATCAATGTCATACACATCAAAGACCTCAATAACTAAAATTGGGTTCAAAGGCATCATATTTCTACGGGAAAAGGTTCTTAACTTCTGACAACGCTCACAAGCAACACAATAACTGTGGGTGTCTTTAACAACGAAGGCCAGTAGAATCCACACTGCAATATCTTAGCAGAAGTTTTCTTAGCACTAAAGTGACCCCCACAAGCGTGATCCTGACAAAAGGAAATAATACTTGACTGGTCACTCTCAAGTATACATATCCTAATAATCTGGTCTTGACGATATTTAAACAAATAAGGATCGTCCTAAAAGAAATGTTTTGCCTCGGCTAAAAACCTAGAATGATGTCGTTTAACCCAATGTTGAGGCATTCAACCAATAACAAGATAATTCACTATATTCGCGAACCAAGGTAATTGGGAAACAATGAAAAGTTTTTCATCATGAAAACTATCTCACATGAGGGGAATCATCAGGGGAATCCACAACATGCCTAGACAAGTGGTTTGCTACTACATTTTATGTACCCTTTTTATCTCTAATTTCAAGAGAAAATTCTTGTAAAAATAGGATCCATCTAATCAATCTAGGTTTAGTATCCTTCTTAGACAGAAGATACTTCAAAGCAGCATGATCAGTAAATACTATAACTTTAGAACCTAAGAGATAGGATCTAAACTTGTCCAAGGCAAAAACAATGGCTACAGTTCCTTCTCATTGGTGGTATAGTTCAGTTAGATTCATTTAGAGGTTTACTGGCATAGTAAATCACATGAAGTAATTTCTCGCTGACCTAACACAACACCAATAGCATAATATGAAGCATCACACATGATTTCAAAGGGTAGGTTCCAATTATGTGCCTAGACTATAGGAGCGGTAGTAAGTAAGGTCTTAAGCTTCTCGAAAGCCTCTAAACAAGCATCATCAAAGACAAACTTAACATCTTTTGCAAGCAAATTGAATAAGGTCAACTTTGGCTTTGTCTCTTACAGTTTTTGGAACCTGTAAATTCTTAATAGGGTCAACTTTGGCTTTGTCTACCTTTATACCCTTAGAAGATACGATATGCCCTAAAACAATTCCTGATATAACCATGAAATGACATTTCTCCCAATTGAGCACTAAATTATTTTCCATACACCTATTTAACACTAATGTCAAATAATGCAAGCACTCATCAAAAGATGAACCAAATACTGAAAAATCATCCATAAAGACCTCTAAAAATCGTTCTACCATGTCAGAAAATATGCTTATCATACAACGCTGAAAAGTCACATGGGAATTGCACAACCCGAAAAGCAGGTGTCTATATGCAAAGGTACCAAAGGGACATCTAAAAGTGAATTTCTCTTGGTATTACGGGGAAATAACAATCAGATTATAGCCAGAGTAGCTCTAACAAGTAATAATGACTATGTCTAGATAATCGATCTAGCATTTGGTCGATAAAGGGAAGGGGAAAGTGGTCTTCCTTGTGATAGTGTTCAATTTCATGTATTCAATGCAAACACGCCACCCCGTGGTTACTCGTGTTGGGATTAACTCATTGTTACCATTATGGACTACAATGATACCTAATTTTTTGGGAACAACCTGAACGGGGCTGACCCACTTACAATCTGAAATGGGGTAGATACTTTACCCGTATCTAACAACTTAAGCACCTCAGTTCGAACTACTTCTTTCATGTGAGGGTTCAGTCGACGTTGCATTTACCTAGAAGGTTTTGTGTCATCCTCTAAATAAATCTGATGCATACAAACAATAGGACTTATACCCTTAATGTCTGCTAAGGTCCACCCTAAAGCTTCCTTGTTATCTTGAAGTACGGTCACTAGCCTACTTTCCTGATCACTATCCAAGTCGGAGGCTATAATCACAGGCAAAGTCCCAGATGAGCCTAAAAACATATATTTTAGAGTATTTGGCAATCGTTTGAGGTCCAACTTAGGAAGCTCTTCAAAAAAAGGAATTAAGGTTGAATTAGAAACTGGTAGTAGTTCGAACTCAGCTTTCCATATATTAGTATCTAACATAGGGGTAGAGTCTAACAGAGCACTTACTTAATCAATAGTGCCATCATCGTCAAAATCTAATCCAAAATGGGATAGACAACTCTCTAATGGATCTTCGAATAAGATGTTTGGTAATGACTCCTGAGCTAATGTTCTTATCAAACTGATGCACGTGTCATCTAGCTCAGGGGGTTTCTTACTAATATTAAAAATATTCATCTCTATAGTTATATTACGAAAAGATAAATTTATAATACCGTTTCGATAATTAATGATCGCATTAGATGTAGCTAAAAACGGGCGACCTAATATCGCAGGTATCTGGTTTTCTGGTTCAGGGACAGGTTGGGTATCTAGGATAACAAAATCCACAGGATAAATAAACTTATCGACCTCAATAAGAACATCCTCGAAAATACCACGAGGAATTTTCACAGACCTATCATCTAACTGAAGTGTTATCTGGGTAGGTTTTAAGTCACCACGTCCTAGCTGGAGGTACACATGGTACAAAAGTAAGGTCACACTAGCTCCTAAGTCAAGTAACGCTTTCTCTACACGGTAGTTACCTATTGTGCAAGAAATGATAGGGGATCATGGGTCTTTGTACTTAGGAGTTGTGTTGTTCTGGATAATTGAACTTACATGACAAGCAAAAAAGGCCTTCTTCTGAATACTAAGCTTTCTATTTCATGTACAAAGATCCTTAAGGAACTTGGCATAAGTAAGAATCTGCCTAATTGCATTTAGTAAAAGAAGATTCATATTAACTTGCTTAAAAATCTCAAATATATCATTAGAATTTGATTCCTTCAAAGTTGACACTAGAAGTTGTGGAAATGGGGCTCTGGGAACAAAATCGGTCTTAACGGGAACCACATTGGAATCTTTATAGACTTTATCAGTCTCTTCAGTTACTGACTCAGAAGGGTGAACTACAGTATGTTCACTATCGGGCATGGTTACCTTATTGTGTACCACTCGACCACTCCTAAGGGTTGTGACAGAGTTCACATGATTGAATGGTTTCTCTCCAGAAGATACTTCATGAATACCTCTAGGATTGGGTTGTGTCTGACTAGGAAACTTACCTTTTTCTCTCAATGACTCATTCAACTGACTAAACTGGTTTCGTAAATCGGAATTAGCCTGAGAGTTAGCATGAACTATTCCCTTAGTAGTTTGCTGAAACTTTCTAGTGTTCAGAGCTAACATATAAAGAGATTTTTTCTAAGCTCATGATTTTCTTATCTGACGGGTTCTAAAACTGGGTTGGACCTGAAGGATTCTTAATATAGCCAAAACCTGAGGGAGCCTGAGAATTACTAGACATGCCTTGATTCTGTCCCTTAAAACATAAAAATTAGAATGCTTTCTCCAACCAGGCTTACAGGTTTCTGAATATGGGTCAAATTTCTGACGGTTTTCAAACCTAGAGTTTTTTTTTTGCTAAGTTAAATGCATTAAAAAACTTCAAAAGTTACAAGAAAAAATCATGGTATAAATTACCATGACAAAAAGAATTACTTAAACCGAAAATAAGAAATACCTTGACCCTCTAAACAATTGAGGAAATCAGGTTTGCCTACAAAATCTAATTGTTCACCATACTGTAATCTAGCAGCATATTTTGACATGGCATCAGCCGCGAAATTAACTTCACGATACACATGCTAAAATTGAATCACTGCATATTTTGACTTAACTCTTTTCCACCTTGCAACGACAGTCCAAGGAAAATTCTCACTTTGAAAAGCCATTACCACACTCTTTGAATCCGAAGCTACCACTATTTTTTGAACCATCCAACGCACAACCCACTCCAGCGCCTATTCCAGTCCCAAGAATATGGCTTCAATTTCAGCTTTGAAGTTAGTACCAAAGCCAAGTCCAGCAGCCAAGGAACCAATATACTCGCTAATATGACCCTTGAGTACACATCCAGCACCAGATAGTCCTGGGTTAGTAATTGTTGCTCCATCACGGCACAACATAATAACATCTTCATCAGGTGGCTCCCAAAAGTATTCCACGGGGTTAAACTTCTTGATTCTTCTAGCTTCACCTTAAACAGATCGAGTACAACTAAATCTTCACAACTATTACTCATATATCCCTTCAGTCTTCTTGAATAACCTGAGGTCAGAAGGTGTATTCTATTTTTCAGCACATAGAAATCCACCTTTTCATCATCAAAATAAACTGCATTCCTAGCCTTCCACAGTTCAACTCGCGTAGTCAAAATAACAATCAACCATATCTCACATATCATTGCACTTCTATTCTTCATAACCCGATAATTCCTCTTAAAGCCACTAATAGGCTTAACCCTAAATATATCCTCTAGCTACTTCCAACACTTCTGAGCCACAGAAAAATCCCAAACAATATGATCAAGACTTTCGGCATCATTCTTACATAAATAATATCTTGAAGCCAATTCCATATTCGTCGCCAAAATCCTATCTTGTGTTACATAGCATTGCGGGTGTAGAAGCTTCCAGTTTGTTACAGCTAGGGGTGTGCAGCGGTCTGATCCGGTGGTTTTTTGGCTGCCCCAAACCAACCCGACTATTATGCGGTTTATCAAAATATCAACCCAAACCGGACCATTACTTTGTCCAAACCGATATGCCCCAAACCGTTATTCATCGGTCCGGTTTGGGGCGGTTCAACGGTTTACCCATCTCTCCAAATTTCAGTCACTTCCAACATAACAGACTAATCTTCAATCATTCTTTTCGACTCAAACTCAAAACCCATCAGCCTCTTCTTGCTAGCACTCAACAACGACAACCCAACATACCCATGGCATCATTAACATATGTTTATGACCAAGCAAAACTTAACTTTCTGTTTTTAATAACACATATGTGTTTCTTCAAGTGAAAACAATTGAAAATGAAGAAACAAAGTACACTGCGGACAGAAATAGACTTACTCTTTGGGGTAGATGTAGTTTGAGGAAGTTCCAGATACAAGAACACATGGTGAAGTATGGTTAAGGTATCGCACGTAATAAACCCAAAGAATGGAATCCTTCCCTAGTATTTTGACCTGCTAAAACTCTTCAATGATTCACCAAAGATGACTTCCGCAGCATTAGATAAATCCCCACTACTTAATCTCCACCTAATACTCTCAGCCAATTTACTAAACATTTCTTGTGACATCCCAACCATATGATGTTGTATCCATTTACTTATAACTAACAACATAAAGATACACAGATTCATCACCGTATGCATCCATCCAAGTTGACACAAGAAGGAAAGTGATCCAATATCAGAATTTATTCACGGTCATTCACTCAGACAATTTAGCGAGCACATGCAGTGCATTTCTGCTAGTGTCCTATGCATGAATTGTTGGTGAATCGAAACACCAATTCTCCTTCCCTGCAAATTGCGAATCATCCATACATTCAATGAATATCACACTCGATCAATCAATACCATACATAACCCATTTCGACCGAAATCCATCATGGTATTGAACCTTACTCAAATCCAACAGAACCCATTGTTCATCAATTAACAGTAGCAATATCATGTCCTTATTCAATCAAAACCATCTTCACTGTCTCTCCTCTTCTTCTCTGTTGGTTCACTAGCAGCGACAACTTGTTTGTTTCTTTTATTCTCTCTCTTGAACCACAGATTCACCACATTCAAGTTGTACCTACATCTCACAGACCCATCATTCATCTCCTAAATCAACAACAACTAGATGTTTAGGAGCGTAGTTAGCAATGCCTTGTTTTATGGGTTTGCATGACTTGAAGATACATAATATCCATTTGATCTTCTGTATTTTATAACAGTATCTGAATTTTAAATAATCCTTTAAAAGGGTTTATAATGACTTGATCCAAGTTGCACCTTCAAACAGCCTGTGATTTAACTTGATTGAGTTGATTCCACTCCTTCAAACACAGCCATCCGAACATATCAATCTCTTTCTGTGTATTTTTTAACGTGGGTTATCTTGAATCCTCGATACACAGTAGTTCATTGGGAGCGTAACTAGCACTGCCTTGCTCTTGGGGTTAGCATGACCAGTAGAATCTATTTACACCCATCGGTTTGTTGGGGAAGTCGGGTTTTGGATCCCTCAACCCGCGCCCCAACCCTATGGGTTCGGGTTTTACGAATACCAACCCAAATCGCCCCAATATATATCCGGTTTGGGGCGGTTTGGCAATCGGTCCGGTCCGGTTCGGTTTGGGGCGGGCGGGTTGGTCTACCCGTGAACAGCCCTAGTTGCAGCCAGTGTTGGATGAACTTTATGCTGCCACCTTTACAAAACACCATAATATCATCTGTGAAAAATAAATGAGAAGGTGCTACACCTTTACGAGTAACCATGGTCTTCAATCTTCCTAATCTATTCATTTTGGTGATGTTCCTACTCAGTACTTCCTCAATTAAAAAAAAAATCAATGGTGATAAAGGATCACACTGACGCAATCCTCTTCCCACAATAAAACCCCGTTCAGGATTACCATTCACAAGCACTAAAATTCAGGCAAAACTTAAAATATCAAAAATCCGACTACACCATACATCAGAAACTACCTGAACACCACAAGGATAAAATCCTAGCTAACAGTATCAAATTCCTGAGTAATATCCAGCTTAAGTGCAACATTACCATACTTACGCTTAACATTCAACTCATTCACCATTTCAGAAGCTAAACAAATATTCTCATGTATATTCTTACCCTTAATGAAAGCTATTTTTTTTTTCCAGAAACCAGTTTATCCAAAACACTTCCTAACCTTGTTGCTAAGATTTTTGTTATAATATTGAACAAAAAGTTACTCAAACCAATAAGAATAAAATTAGATAGAGTATTGGCACCAACCTTTTTAGGCAAAAACACAAGAAAACTTGAGTTCATGCCATTTGGAATTTTCCTAGTCCTCCAGCAAAAAAGAATAGATGCCTCCAAATCCTTATGAATAATCTCCCATGCATGCCTATAAAATAATCCTGAGAAACCATCAGGAGCAGGTGCACTTTCTGCACCTAACTGAAAAACAACTAGTTATGTTTCTTCTAAGTTTGGTATTGCGTCCATCATCTCAGCTTCATCAGTTGATATCCTCCCATGAACGTTATCAAACAGGCTAGCACATCACACGTATCCATAGCTTTAAATTTCTTCTCATAGAAACCCACAATATGTTCATTCAATTTTTTTTCTTCACTCAAAACCACTCCATCCCCATCAACCAATTCAACAATAAATATTTTATTTCGTTTCATTCTAATAGAATTATGAAAGAAACGAGTATTGCTATCTCCCTCATCTAGCCAAGTCTCTCTAGACTTTTGTCTTAGCATAACTGTAAGATCATACCTTGCATATGCAATATCATTCTTAGCCTCAGTTAGCCTTGCCAACTTCTCCAAATCACTTAGATCCTCATCTGATATCTCCAAACAAACTTCATAAGCACTCTTTACTGATTTAAATCTCTTATTCTCATCCCCGAAGACATTCTTGTTCCACAGCTTCATATCCACTTTCAATCTCTTTAGCTTAGCCATAAAAACATAAGCTGCAGTACCATAGCAATCTTCCTGCTGGGACTCGGTCAACATTCTCATATAATCAGGATGATCAAACCATATTTTTTGGACTCTAAAAGAATCTCTAGTAGGCTTCTTTATCACAACATCAAATCCAAAAAGAGGAGCATGATCAGACAGCTCTCTTGGCAACATTTTATATCTCCAATTTGCATATTCCTCAATCCATTGTTGATTGTAAAAAAATCTGTCATGTCTACTCAAAATTCTCCTAGTACCAGATTGGTTATTGCACCAAGTGAATTTGCTACCATAAGCATCCGACTCTAACAACTCATTCTCATCTACCCAATCACTAAAATCTTGCACAACATCAGCGTTAGGAATTTTGCCTCATCTTTTCTCTTGAAATATCAACACACAATTAAAATTTCCAACCACCAGCCAAGGACATCCATATTGTCTTTGCTGAGTTGCCTCCATAGTTTCCTTCTCACATTGTTCCATACACTAGCATGCACAAAAGAAATTAACCCACCATTAGCCTGAATAGTAATTGCCTGTCTTGATTTACTATTAACAGTTGGCACACCAACTTCTTTAGAACTGAAAACCCATATATTACCTTCAACATCTTCTTCTGAATTGTGAATAACCAGATCGCTTATTCCCTTCAACCTCAAACTCCTAATAAACTTGGTTGTAGGCTTAACCAAGGGTTCAACCACACACAAAAAATTAGGCTAAGACTCTACAAAAATCATGCAACTTGGACTTGACTTCAGGTTTTGCCATTCCCCTAATATTCCAATAAAAAACCCTCATTTATTACCTCTTTTCTTTACTGGCTGCTTAGACCAGTTTTTTCAGTCTTCTTCTTAGCATTAGGCTTATCAGCCTTCTTCCTTGTAGTCTTCCCCTTTGCAACCTCCTCTTCCTCATCACTCCTATCACCTTATTTCTAGACTGTAGCTTTACTAGCAGAGGCCACAACAGGCTCAAGCATAACCTTATCAACTTTCTTGTTTTTAACTTGCTTAGTTGGTACTTCGGTCTCCCTTGGCGCAACAATTTCAGGAGTAATAGTTGTCTTGCTAGCAACATCAGTATCAACCTCATAATCACAACTATCTTTATCCTCTTCGCAGTTGGAAATTTTCTCATTATTCTGAAAATGCTCCACAACATCTTCAGTTTGCTTAGCGGGCTCCTCTTCCTCATAAACATATTCCCCATAACTAGAGTCTTCAAACTCAGCTTCATCATGCACCGTATTTTTTAAAGCATCAAAACTGCCAGTATTTTGTTTATCTCCATTAACCACCTTGCTATAAATTTCCTCATAAATCTTATCAGCTTCACTTTGAATTATATCTTCAACAAAAGATTTTTTCCTAAGCTCCTCCCTCTTCTCTTCAAGACGCGGAATTTCTTCAAGTGTTAATCCTTCTTTACTCATATTCCCTTTACCTCTTCTTCTATTTTTTTATTACGATTCAAAGCTTCTTTAGCAACTCTTGCTTCCTCCCTGATGGCATTATATTCTCTACAATCCACTAGAGAATGGCCAATAATTTTACAATAATCACAAAAACTAGGTTTATACGGAATAAAAACTTCTTGCTTGAAACCCTATGGAAACCATTTTGATTCTACCCATATGCTCTTAGGAACAGATTTTGAGAAATTAATCTCAACAAGAATACTAGCAAAATAACCAAATTCCCTATGTGAAGTAACATCATCAACTTTAACAGGCTTACCTAATGCTTTACACATAGATAACAAAATCTTCTCCGTCCAATATTATATATTCATCCCTTTCAACTGCACATAAACAAGAATAGTTGTAATGTTTTGTTTCACAGGATAAAAAGTTGAAGACCAATCTTGATCCCTCATTGCATGATAAACAGTTTTATTATCAACAACATTCTCAACAAACCATGGACCCCCTTCCCAAACCTTAATCTTGTCATCCCCGTTATGAAAAGTCATAGAAAAATATCCTCTCGCTATTGGTGTAAACATGTAGCTTTGTTCAGGTCCCATAACGCCAACAACTTGTTCTTAACATCTTCAAATTTCATGTTAATCTTTTTAGCATCTATCCTACCCACCAGAAAATATCGCATAATCTTTTCAGCTTCATCCTCCAGCTCTGTCGTAAGCACCACTCTATGTTCAGTTCCATTCTTTTCCAATATGGTCTCAGGCAAAGAACTAATATCAATCTTTGTTTCTTCTGTATTTCTAATCACGCGACCAGATACAACATCCCTATAACCTTTTCTAACATTATTACTAAGATCTTGATCCACCATCACGTTGAATCAAGAAGAAAATTCACGCAGAAAGCTTTTTTTTTCGTAGGAAAGCATAAACCCTAAAAAAGTTATTTCAAACCTAGAGTTGTTATAAAGAGCATGGGCTTGGTCTTCATATCTAACATTGTTTGACCCTTGATTCATCTCTAAGGCCTCTAAACACCTAAGGATATCTGAACCACTATCAATTCTATCGACCCTATGAATAAGAATCCTAGATATTTCTGGTCCTATCATCAAAGCCCTTTGCCTAGTTTTTTCAGCTAACTCGGTAAACGAGTGAAAACATATATCTGGGTCCTGATGGGTGAATTCTCCACTCATTGTTTCTACCGGCATACGAGTTTCACTATCTAGGCCTTCATATAAAATTTGGGTCATTTGGTCTTTCTCAAAGCCGTGATGTGGACAGTGGTATAACAATTTATTAAACCTTTCTACATAATCGTGTAGGTTTTCACATAATTTTTGCTTATATGTTTGAATAGAATGACGAACAACAACAGTCTTATGGTGTGGGGAACTTCTTAACAAAAACCTTTACAAGACCATCCCGGGTGGTGATTGTTTTAGAGGAAATAAAATGATACCACTCTTTTGATTTCTCATCAAGAGAGAAGGGAAACAAACGTACCTAAGTACATCTTTGGAGACATTCGGATAACTTATTGTGTCACAAATCATTTCAAAGTTATGTGGGTATACGGGTTCTCATTCTCTATCGCCCTAAATGTAAGAAGCATGCCAATTGTCCTAGGTTTAATATCAAATTTGACAGTAGTGGCAGGTAAAACTACTCTTGGGTCACGTACTAATATAGAAGGGTTCATACGATCTCTTAGGGTTTTGTTTACCTGGACTTCATTATCATTATTACCACCCATTTCTTCAAAAACAGATGTACCACCTAAATCTGTGTAACGGGTTGGACTTAAATAAAAAAAGGTCGTTCTTTTCAAGTCTAATTCCTACACGAATCTAAAGAGGCATACACAAGTAAAAACACTAGTGTTTAACACGAATTGTTCACATGCAAATGCTGGGTTCACTATTTTGGGTAAGCTTGGGTTATCGCAGCTAAATATACCTACATTCAAATACTGGTCAATGGTACAAGGCTAGGGTTTGTGGTGGTTCGGATGACAAAGCCCAGAGGGTTCAACTTACTATCCCACGAGTTTTCCTAAAATCGGTGCCGAAAGATGCAATTGGTGTGTGCAAGTGTGTATTTTTTTTATATTAATAAATTAAAAACTAGAAATAAACAACAAATAAACAAAATACTAAAAGTTCAAAAAGGAAATAAGGAAAAAAAAAACTAGCAAAAATAAACAAACTCTAAATAAGAAATTATTTGTCTTTTTCTCCGTTCTTTTCGCTTTATCTTTAGCTTTAGTCGCAAATCTGAACCTTTATTTGGCTCCAATTTCTTTTTGATCCAAAACCTGCAACAAAAAGATAAATACCCAAAAAAACGTAAAATAGAACAAAAGAATAAAAATCTAAAACTAATCCAAAAAACAAATCTAAAAACAAGTCCGCGTTGGCGGCGCCAAAATTTGGTGTGATTGTAGAAGTGTTAAAAAGATTCGTTCAAGACTTGTGAAGATTTGGTTTTAAACCTAATTTCTAAGACTAAAAATAGAAAAACTATGACAAAGATGATATCAAGATTAAAAGAATACTGAGGCTAAGATTCCACTGTTTACCAATTTTTGAAGTGATTTAATTCAATAATTATAATCATGCAGTTCATAACTCAATTTGATTCTAAAATATTGCAACAAGTGGATTTTCAGAATAACAATTGTAAATCGAAAGCATGAAATATCAAAAACTATAGGCCAATCATGTACCATAAAAAAATCACAATTGCTTAACAAAAATCATTAAATCAATCTTTTAACCCAAGCAAATATTAATGAAATAATCGCATAAATTAAATAAATAAGAAATACCACTTATTCATTGGAAAAATAGCTTCCTCTGTTGCCTCAGCAATGGAGTTTAGCTCCTCATATTTGGAAACACGCTCAAAATATTGATTCATAGCTCAAATAGTGTTTACAAATATGAAAAAGAGAAACTGACACAGAAACTACAACGTTTATAACTGCTGCGAAGAAGAATAAAATTCCTTAATGATTTTACGACTGCTTCAATGTGACTTAAAGTTCAAACTGTTGTTGGTACTATTCATAAAACTGTGACTTAAACTCATGTATATAAAAGAATAAGCCACGAAATTCAATGACAATTTTGTGTTGTCTTCTTCTTCTTCTTCTCGGCCAAGTTGCAGAGAATTTTCCCGTTGATTTTTTTTAGCCTTTTTCTCCTCAAAACTCTTTGTAGTTTCCCTGTTTATAGTAGAACACTAAATCTTGTCCAATAACTCCTCACAAATCCTAAGTATTTTTTTCAATCAATCGGCGGTAAAAGCAATATCTCGGAAATAATATTTCCTTCGACCGTGATCTGATTCTCGATCTTTTGATTGATTTCTTTTATACGTTGTTTCCTTCATCTTTTGTTGCTTTGATTATCAAAATATTTTAGACGAAATCGTGTGAGAAAGGGAATACCGAGTTTCCAAAAATATTTCCTTCCTTCCATGTTGACAGCGAGAACGAGATTTGCTTGGTTTTTTTACTTTCTTAACTTGCACAAATTCTCTTTATTATTATGACAAGAATAAATCTTTGTCTTAAATCCCAAAAAGATCTCTTCTAAATCTTCTAAACAAAGAAACTCGATATGTTGTTCCCTGTTTTGAGAGAAATATTTTTACCACCAAAATTCAAATGAGAAATGAGTGATTTTAACAATGTCATGGATGCCTTTATCAACTGGGGGGTGCCTTAAGTAAATTTTTGAGCCAATTTTTTCAAAAATGTTTATTTCCCAAAAATACCTACAAATACATAAAATAAGACAATTAGTACACAATCGAGCATTATCAATAAAAAGAATTGAGACAAATCAGACGTAAAAATGTGTCTATCAGTATCTCTTAACTCGGTTATAAAAATTGGAATTCATCTAACACGATATATAATGAATTATCAAAAAAATGTTTGCTTACTTTGCAACTGGTCCTCTGTTCTATGGTCACCCGAAGCACAATAACAATGCCAATACTTTTAAGAACGGAGACTATATATGAAACGAAGTGTTTTTTTTTATCAATAAATAATTTAGTGCTGACGAATTTTGAACTCAGGTCACTGGTATCATCATCCAATAACTTTATCACTATATTACAGTGACATCGATAGGACGGGGTATTCTAACACTCCATTCCTTTTAAAATGAATTAGTCTGCCTTTGAAGGAGTCGAAATCCCATTACAGAAAATAGTGGATAAACACTCCTAGACATCAGATTATTTCTCGTTTAATAAAAAGATAAAATGGATTAAATATTAAAGTAATATATTATAAGAATAAATCTTAGTATTGTGGTTTTTATTTTTTTTGTCTTTTTTAAGGTTGAGGTTTTTGAAGTAGCCAATCTTCGATATTGGCTCTTTTTACCCCACCACTTTATTCAGAGGGAATGATTATATCCCACTGTCCTTGCTCTAAGAGCTTCACCTTCATTGTAAGATTGGCCAAAAATTTGTTTAGTGATGCAGTATGTATTGCGGCAAAAAATATGTATTGTAACCCAAGATCTAACGAGTAACCCAAAATTTACTACTGTGATCCATAATCAGCCATGTGATCCAGAATTTGCAACATGCCCAGAATTTTACCATTTAACCCCAAAACAGTTTTGGTCTTGTGAGTCAAAATGTGCATCGTAGCCTAACATTGACAATTGTGACCCAACTAGTTCGCTTGTGACCTGATATCTTCCCGACATTCAAAAGTCGTTTAACGACTAAATATAACTATGTGAGCCAAAAGCTGCATCATAACTTAAATTTTTCCTCTCAACCCAAAACTGTTTGGTGGCCCAGAATCTGCATCATATAACATCCCAACACAAAATTCGCCAAGTTATCTAAACTGATGCACCCTTAGAGAAATTTGCATGATGATCCAAATTCTACCTAATGACATCATACCCGTTGGCTTTCTCCTCCAAAAATTTTCATTGTAAGCAAAATTTACCATGTGAGCTGAAAATTTTCTTTTGATCCAAAATCAAACATCATAGCCAAATCAACTGATGTATAATATCTATTAGATTTAAGAATTATATTTTATTTATTTTTTAGATATTTTTTTTTTAAGTTTATTTATTTTAAGAAGTTATTTATTTTTAGAATTACTTAGATTTTAGTTAGAGTTCCTAGATTTTTCTTAGAACTAGAGTTAAGGCTTAGTGTGGTAATGTTGTTAATTTTATAAAATCACTTTTCTGTTATGCGTTGTTGTGTGTTGTGCTGTGTAAAAAAACAGTTAAACGTTTGGTAAAATACAAACAAAAGCTAAAGCTGATTAAAAGTGATCAAATTGTATTTGGTAAAATATCAAGTTCAACTATTGTTAGTGTACCAAATGACAATAACATACATATCTCTAAAAATAGTTTTATTTCAGTTTGTTGGGTTAAAGAATAATTAATTTTTTAAAAAAATATTTATATTTAAATTTACTACTAATTATTATTATTGTTGTTATTCTTAAAAAGTACTACCTCCGTTTTAGGAAAAGAGTTACTATCACTTTTTCAAATTGGCCTATTTTTAGGCTAAAATGAAAAAGTGATAGTAACAGTTTTCCAGAAACGGAGAGAGTATAATTTTTTATTATAGATATAATTTGCAAACAAATAATCAAACTAAATATTTCTCTAATTTTTATTGTTAATAAATCAAAAAAAAATCATTGAGACGATATATAATAAGTAGTTTAAAAATGAAAAATAATAATCTTTAAAATAAATAATTATATGGTGGTATATAGATCAAAGAGTAACTTTTGTCATTTATAAAATAAAATAGGGTAGAAAAATCAGATATGAAAATAGGATGAGACCACAACTTCTGCTTTTAGAGTTTTTAAAAGCACCTCCTCTCCAGATTTTAAAAGTTGGAGAATTTTGGAAGTGTTTTGCATGAAAAGCGCTTTACAAAAAAGTTTATCAAACACTAAGATGAAAAATATTACTATATATATGTTTTCAAAGTGCTTTTGAAAAAAAAACAATACCAAACTCAGCCTAAGTCTTCCCTACAAAAGGACACAAGTTTATTATAGTTTTACATACATCACAATTAAAATTATTCAATAAAAACATGAGTTAATCTCAATTATCCCTCTTTTTCTACCCTATTTTCTATATTCCACGCTTCTGTTCTCCGTCATCAACTTTGGGACCCGAAATAACACCAAAGATATCCAAAATGGGTGTAATAAATATGGCAAAGTTAACTATAAGCAAAAGTAAACCAAACATTTGGAATTTAATTTCAAATTGGGTTGCGCGGATACTGACATGTGACACGGTTACGATATAATATAGATACGAGGACACGTCAATTTAAAAAAAAAACGGGTTACGCGGACACGTTATATATGTATTATAAACACCACTAAAATAAGATTTTATAACACTCTACTCAACAAAATGATTCATCTTATTTTTAAATACTTGACTACTAAGTAAATAAAAGTAATAATATGAACTATTGATCAATTTTCTTACGAATAATGTTTGGACATGACTAAAAAGAGAATAAATTAGCATCGTATTTAGTTTATTTTGATTTTCCAACTTAATATTAACTATTTATGGTGTATCCGATAGTGTCAAATAAGTGTTCATAAAATATCCAATGTTGCATTTTACGAGACATATGATGTAGCATGTCCATCGCGTGTCAGGAAGTATCAGAACGTGTCATGTCCCATCGTGTGTCCGATACGGTTACGACATCTTTTTAGACGTATCCATACAACTTATATTTCAAAGTATTCATGATAGATTTAACTGACATTAGTCATCAAGATTATTACCTTTTGATACCTTTATCTTTACTTCTAAACTCATATAAACATGACCAGAAATTTTATTTTATTATTTTATTTTTTTATACATACCATGGGCCCAGATTTACCCTTGATAAATTTGAAGCCACTGGGCCTGCTCGCCCTAAGAAGCCTATTTCCCACATATATTTATGCAACATGCCCATTGGACCTCACCCTTCGTACATAATCTATAAGAGGGAGGGGTTATCACCAAAACCAGCACGTTAAGTGCGGCTGCAGAGACTCGAAAGTTTGACCTCACAGTTGCAAATAAAATAGGAACCCATATATAAGTTATAACCGGAATCTGTGATTAATATTTTTCTATATCGATGGCATCTATAATACAAAAAAGCTAGTGGTTTTGAGGACCGACGAATGGATAACATTTTGAGAGAAAAAAGCCTCTTTCTAAAAATAGACATCCGACAGTCGTAAAATTTATAACTCCCTTTCATTGTAAATTACACTGCTGGCTAACCTTTGATGATCAATTCATTCTGCACACCAATGGCTAATGCATTTTTGTAGTTTGTTATCACCTCATGACACAAAAACCTTAAAACCTTTTTCATTTAACTAAATTAATACTATCTCCGTTTCTACAAAAGAGATACTATCATTTTTATAAAAACGAAAAAACTATTATTAATATTACCATAAATAGAATTAACTAAATTAACTATTAAGATTATTATAAATATATTTAATAAAATAAATTATTGAGAACAAAACATTAGTACTATCAACATTATAATAATTAGAATTAGTTGCTTACTCTACTGTATCGTTTTGTTAAGATAATCTTTATAAAACTACAATTTCGTACAACTATACAGGGACATATACAACATGGTTTAGCTAGGTATTCTTTTATCTATTGTTAACTCTCTCATCGGTTTAAAATACTATGTTTATTTTATATAGGGATATACAAAACTGAACCTGAACACGCATCCAAGTTCTAAAGGAAGGGACCCTTCAATAGGAGTCTTCAGAAGCTTCTGAACCAACAGATTCTTTCAATAGGGGAACCTTTCCAGATAGGTCAGCAAAAGACAAAGTAGCGGCCGCACCACCGGCTGGTGGTTTTGCTTCGTGAACTGCTCTTTCTTTAGCGGAGCGATCAAGAAGCTCGGCTAGCGTGAACCGAAATCGGGATCGAGATTTTTAAGCCGAACCAAAACAAACCAAATCCCAGTGATATATTTACGGTTGTTATTTTTAGAAAACCGACGGACCTCGGTTCGGTTCTAGTTTATCTTTAGAACCAAACTGATATACATCGGTTAAACCGATAACTTAAACTTTTCTTTTACCCTTCTATTTACACGCATAACCCTAAAATCTACCTTGTTCTTATCAGATGCGCCTCCCTTCGTCTCTCTCTCTGAACTTATCCATACTCTGAAAAACAATGGAGAAAAAAAAAAGACAATAAGAGATCCGAATGTCCAAATTTGATCTCAAAAGGTTTATATGCAATCTTTATGGTCATCAATTTTGTTTCTGGGTTAACTTATATGATATGATGTGGATCATAATTTTTTTATTATTATCCTTGTTAGGTTTAAACAGTTTCTCAATTTAGTGTTATTGAATTTCATTGATCTGGTTTGATTAAGGGGAGTTAAGGTAATCAGTTCTAATGTCATGATCAGTCTTTTGATGTGATGTTTGTTAGCATCTTTGATACACTTGGATTTAGACTTACATTAAGATGTAAACTGAATTTTGTGAATGTATGAAGTTTCTGGATTTCGGTTGTAATCGTTATGGGTTTACAAATGGAAGAAGAGTATCATCTGAAATGGGATCTCAATTTTTTTCATTTCAATTGTTTATGTGTATCTTTTATCTACATTGAAGAAGAATAAGAGAACAATATTATTAGAATTTTTTTTCTGTCTTTGCATTTGATATCTCCAGTTTACCATAACCGATCGGTTATGACACGAACCGAATGCTCGGTCTTTAAAACTGTGAAACCGATATTATTGGTTTCGATTCTGGTTAGGCCAATAACCGTACCAAATCGAACCGAACCATGTGCATACATAGCTTACATACACATATGAAATTAGTGAACATACTAGTCATATACTTTATGTGAAAGGGGTAGACATGTATAAGAAAATAAAACATTAAATGATGGTTAAGAGGATGAGATATCGATAAAGAAAATTTTTAGATGTATTAGTTTGATTCAGAAAAATGATATAACTGGGGGTACATGATTCTAACCAGATTTATAAAAGAAGAGAGCTAGCAGAAGTTCCCGTGCGATCCAATAGAATTTTTGTTTTTTGATCACCAACTACATAGTGATTCCAACATATATTTTATATGAGTGTTTGACCCATCAAGGGGAATGTACGGCAATATAATTGATGAGCATTGCGATATACCAGCTTTTATTTTTGTTTGTGGAAATGCTTTATAGGAACTCGAGAATTACATAAGGCATTATGCTATGTTTTTGCTCATTATCTATTTATAATAGATGAAGGGTGGGGTTCGTCAGAGTCCTGGACTCATCAACCTAAACTTAATTGCGTATAGAAAAAGAGATTGAACAACAATGTGCATAACCATAAACTGGGAGACAATAATTTTCCTGGCAAATTTGGGGGCTAATGAAAAATCATTTGGGGCTACTAATAATAAAAAATAGGGTTATTATAAAATAATATCCATATATATTTTTTAATGACTAATATATCCTTAGTTAATTAGTGTTAATATTGATTAATTAGTTAGTTAAATCTAATTACATAGTTAGTGTTAGAGAAGAAGAAGAAGAAGAAGTTGAGAAACCATTGAAACAACACTAGGTTTTGGTGATTTCAACAAAGAAAATGAAGAATCACATCAAATTGAAGATAATAATGCAAACAAACATGTATTGCGTTTAGAAACCAAAAAACCCACTTTATATGCGTTTGTATATGATCGTTAGCAAAAAAAACTCCATTTTTGCATGTATTTAATGTTGTTGACGTCCCAGAATCGGTAGATAATGAAGTATATTATCTACCGGTTATACACTCTGTCACAAAATTCATCATAAGCCCCAAATTGACCTTTTTCCCAATTTCAAAATTTTCCTTATTTCAAGATCTTTAGTTTAGAGAAGATGAATTTCTACCGTTCTCAAAGTAACCCCAGATATAAATTTTTCTAAAGTTTGAAATTTTTTGATTATTTTTACTCTCACAATTTGTAGTTTTGGTAGATCTAATATCTACCGTTGTGAAAGTAGCCCCAAATCGGTAGAAAGTAACTAAAATTATCTATCGATTATACTGACTTTCAGGTTCAGAAACCTGACTAGTTTCTTGTAATAATCGGTAGTAAGTTGGTTATATTTTTCTACCAATTACGATACAATCAGTAGTTCTGTAAAAACTTAAACCTCCAATTGTTGTTGATTTTCATCCAGAAAACTTGTGTAGTAGCCTATTACAATCGGTAGTTCTTGGATATAATTATCAACCGATTGTTCTACCTTGTTTCTTTAAGGAGATCGTTGATGCGGTTGATCCTGTTTTGTACGAGGGGTCTGATACTTTCCTACACTATGCTAACGGTTGAGGTGAACTAAAATGCAAGTTGATAATGAAGTAAACTTAAAAAAGTTAACATAATATTGTCTAAACTGAAAGAAAACGGTTCATCCCTTACTACATAATATTGTTCAACATATTTTAAAACACCTATCAATAACGAAATAAAACATATCATAGCCGTTCAAAGGGATCAATCTCATTGATCTCATCAAATTCTTCCACTCCATGTTACTCTCGTCTTCTTAATACCAACTTTTAATCTCCTCTTCTTTTTCTTAACCTCATCAACTTCTCCCTTCTTGTTCTCCTCGACTTTTTCTTCCAACTCCTCAGATGGACCTATGTGTCACCATTGTCATTATAATAAGTGTTTACACCTTCAAAGTCTGATTCCTTGAAAAACAGTCTCGGATCATGACATTTTTCTTCTTCTTCCTCCTCTGATTCAATGTAGTTGAGGGGATTGTCAACATTGTTCCAAGGATTCTCAGGATCATTTGCCTAACTTATAACCTCCAGATCATTGGCCATCATATTTAGAACTAACCTACTACACTGTTGACAAAACCTTGTTAAGTTTATAACTCTTTGTTATAATATTTTGACATGGATATAATAAATTATATACACAACTGGTAGTTAGGGTTGGCAATTTAAGGAGGAGCCAGACTGCCAAGAGTAATAGTATTTCTGATAATAGCCAACAAATGTCCATATATGGGAATGGGACCTCTTTAATCATTAACTAACTACACATAGTCTATCAAAAAATAAAAAGAATCACATCAAACATGCTAAACATGAAAGAGAATTTATCACAAAACCTTGCATGTGAAAAAATATATAAAAATCTAATAACCATCTAATCAAAATTATTCCAATACTGAATGGAACCATAGTCGACAAAATAATAAAACAACCACTGATTGCTCATAATCGGTAGGTTGGGTTGACTATTTAACTACTGATTATGCATCAATTTGACAGAAAATTATAATTGTTGAAGCAACTATAATTGGTAGATAAACCACGATTAATAACTACCGATTAAAGTAAGCCCTAAAATTGGTTTATCCAAAGACACACTGCATAATCGCTAGATAAACAGATTACGTATCTACCGATTATATTCAACATTTATACAGAAAGAAAAAGCAGGTCATAATCGGCAGATAAATAGAAGTTCGGTCTACCGATTAAGGATGACGTTCTTCAGAAATGAAGAACTCGAGACATTATAGGTAAATAAAATCAACTTGATATCTAGCGATTCTGCATCATAACAAAAAACCCTAGATTTTTCTTCTGATTTCTTCAACTTAGCCATAAAACCTAGAAAATCGAATGAAACTTACTTATTTGGGCCATTTGAAGTTGATTGAGAGTCATAACGTCATAATCAGTGGCCGAATCGATTATAATAACTTCGCGTTCTTCATTAACAATAATCTCCTTCGGTTTCGATTGAGACCTAATAACTGGATGATTTGATCGTAAAACTTGGGTAGATTTAATCATCGTTATATAGATTGACAAAAAATAAATCGGTAGATGTAAAAGAAGAGGGAGAAGGAGAGGGAGAAGGAGAAAGAGAAGAGGAAGAGGAAGAGTTTGTGTTATGAAAAAAGATGATTTAGGTTTAGCTTTTATTAGTGAAAGGATATATATATGGTACTTTATTCACCGTTTGGGTATTCCATAGCCCCCTCTACTGGATGTGTATGAATAAATAGTCCTAAATTATTTTTTTTCAACCCCAAATTCGCTATGTTATAATTTAGATATAATATTGTTGTAATGGGAGTTTAAGCTCAACGTATCTTTTTTTCTTATTAAAACTTTAACATTTGCCTGTTCAAATCGACAACAACAATGTTCAAATTGTAGATTCATTGAGCTAGCTCGACTTTGTATGAAAAATAAGAACGGACAACAACGTCATAGAGATGTCTAATTACATTAGCTAATAAAAGGAATAGCAGTGGCATCGCGCGTGCGCCTCTCGTTGTAGTGGTTAAGTGAAGACGATTTCCATATACTATATGGTGTGTGCAAAGCAGGAAGGTACAGTCTCCAAGGTAGGCGGGAAGTCGCTGTGGATCATGACATTTACTTGTGAACTCTTCTTTCTAGTTTCCCAAATTGAAAAAGAAGCCTTTGCTATTAAGAAATATCATTTATAAAACAAACACTAATCACCAACTAATTTCTCTTTTATAATTCTTTCTCCTTTATGTTTGGACTATGCTAAAACTTTGAAGCGGAGAAATCCAATCGTTAGAAAAAGATACCAGGGAGGGCTAGCATAAGCAAGGCTTGGCTTATATATCTTTTCCCTTTTTCCCTTTCATCTAAAATAACACAAACCTACTTTCTTCTTGTAAAAGAATACAACAGGATAGGAATGGAGAAAAATGAAGAGAACCCACAAATATAAAAGCAAAGAAGAGAGCTCAACACCTTTAAATTTTGCAATAAGGGATGATGATGTCTGATCACCCAATCAAGAGAACTACATGCCCAAACGCAATACAGTGATTTCTTTTTTGTTTGGCCATATAAACATCAGCATCTTCCATTGTGAGTTACATGTAATATTCTTGTTTTTATAGTCCCACTAACCAATCCAAGGGTGTCTTACTCATCCTCCCATCTACCAAAACTTTCATTGGTTTGATTTCTAACTATAACCATATCCTCACTTCTATCTATTTTCAAGAAATAGTGGATTTCTTTGAAAAAGTAAACCTATTGGGATGGAAAGTAAATGTCAGTTTATTCTAAAACCTATAATGGTATCATCTAGAGATCGGAAAACTAATGTAGTAATAAAAATTAGTTAAATTACACTACACTATGATATAGCCACAAACTCTAGAAATGACTTCGATAGATGATCTACACGATTGATATAAAAAAAATTCCCGGTCATTTCAATGATCGATTGTGTGCTCTAAAGTTAATGTCCGAGGCATTTGATGCTGGCAGATAAAGATCAAAATCCTTCACTCGTATAGAACCACCGAGCTTCTAAACCACGAGACTGACCTGGTCTGTCTGTACTCGTGTTTTCTTCTCTATTGTCTAGTTGTTTAATTTGTTCTACAGTTCTTTGTGGCAACACATTTTCATTTTTGGACTCAAACATAAATACAAATGGCAAATTAATCAATCAGTTTTTATACTTTTTGGGATATTTATACGTGATTAGATCCACCAATGAAAAATGTTTGGCAAACATTTATCAGTCAATGTGGTTTAGATAGAATATAAGGCCTCAGGATACGTGGAATTAGAAATGATACACATATATGTGGAGTTGGGAAACATTCAATCTATATGCAGACTACATAGTCCCCAAAGTCCATGTGGTGAAGTAAAAGTTGTCCACTCAAATAAATAGTTCCTTTGGGATTCTTTTAAGTGGACTATAAATACTCGCTCATCTCCATTGCTTATCCCTCATGTTTTCTTCTCATCTTCAAATACTATTCTTTTTCTGGCTACCAAAACTCAACTCAAATTCCTTCTCTCAAACCCTAATTCTTATGTTCTTTGAGTGCTTTTTTGGTCTCAATTTTTTGCAACACATTCTACACAAAAACCAACCTCTGGTAACTTCTTTTGTTCTGGTCTTACTTTTCCACCGTATTAAATATGTCGTCTGTAGTTTGTCAAAATTTCCAATCGTGCTTTGAGCCTCGCACCCTAGGTCTCCAAGTGTCCTCAAATCAACTCGCATTTTTATGTGACATGAGGTCTCATACAATGTCAGAGTCCCGTTTTAACAGTGAGCAACCTCAGAAGTACTACAATCACGGCATCATCAACAACAACAGCAGCACGTACAAGCAGAAAACTACCGACTCGGATAGTTGGAGTACAACCGAATCTATAACCAAAGTTGATGAAGTAGATCAAAAGAAAGAAAAGTCGACTTACATTCATCCTTTGGTTAAGCGTTCGTCATCTGCCCTTAGTGGGAAGAGCTTGGAACTTTGCACTGAGACTTTAGGCTGTGAGACAGGTACAAATGTTGATGATGACAATGTAAGCTTTTCTGCTTCTTCAATGTCATCAAACTCAGTAGGGAATTGTAGGAGCCCCGCGAGAAAAACATCCAATTCTCAACAATTTTCAATGCATGAGAAGGTAATAACTAGTCCTCGACGATCTTTCCCTCCTCCATTGACTTCAATCGGCAACAGTAGAGATTGTAATGTTCAATTTAGGCCCCACCGTGAAGGCGGCCGACTAGTTATCAAAGCCATCGCTGTTGCAACTTCACCGACTTGTTTTCAAGCTGAAAGAGTAAATGGTCGTCTTAGACTTCTCCTAAAAGAACAAGTATTCAACGAGGACCAAGAAGAAGAAGAAGAAGAAGAAGATGAAAATGATGGCGCCAAGATAATAGATGAAGAAGACATAAATAAGGACTCAAATGTAAGCGAGGAGACAGATGGGATTAAGGGTGATGTGGTAAGTGAAGTGGGAATTGGAAATCTGCGTAGGCACAGAAGGTGTAAGGAAAGTGGAAACAAGGCAGAATTGGCAAAATGGTATCATTTTTGCGTGGCTACATAAGAAAGTTAGTACTGTTCCTTGATAACTTTATGTCTAACTATTTAGCTGGTATAGTACCACCATCCAGCTGTGCTGTATTTTTCTTTTCCACAAGTGAATCCTCAGGACACTAAAATGTTGGTACTCAAATAACATGGTTAGTTTGTTAGTTAAGGTAGTTATTGACTAGTGCAGGTAAAAGTGTGCTAAAAACTGATTGTTGCTTCAACTGCTTAGTAATGGAAAAATTATTATAATATCTATTCATTTTAACAAAATCCCAAATACTTTATTTTCTCGTATCTGCTTGGTCATTTCTTTTCTCGCTTGATCCTGTCAAGGTGGCAGCCAAGTTTGGGAGCCAGACTCAAGCTTTTCAGTTATAAGACTGATGAGAGAAAAGAAGCAAAATGTGGTAACTATACAAGTGATAGACATTGTTGTAGTTGTTGTTGTCGATGGCATTTAACATGGAATGAGCTCCTTACTAAGTCGATACTGTAACTAGCTAGAATAAAGGGTTGTGTTCATATTAAAAGTTTGTGAAAAGTAAGTGTCGTGGGGGGTACAAAAGGAAAGGCAAATTGGGGCGTACGACGGAGTACGGTGGTAGGGGGTACTAGTGGTGGCTGAAGACTAGTCGTTATCGGAAAGTTTTGTGGGTCGCACCATGAACATGCTCTCAGTCCTGCCCCATCTCTTTAATCCCCTACCCAAACCTCATCACTCATCAGCTGATGATAGACTTCTCATCTCTCTCTCTTTCCACGAGCATGACATTTTCGGCTCCCTTTCACCAATCTTTTCTGAATACCTATTATATTACCAAATTGCCCTTTTATAAAAAGCAATTATTATCGTCAAAGAACGATAGATAGGCCATCATCAATTTATCAAGAGCATTGCATTTGTTTCTAACTATATGGGATTAAAACTGCTATCAATCCAAAAATCATGAGATATCTTCTATTTGAAAGCCTCCAGCAAATAACCGGGAGGAGTTAACAACAGTTGAGCAAGACCGCTCGCATTTCAAGAATATTCTTGGGAGGGAGGGTAATTTTTAGATACAGGCTCATTAGATAATTAAGTGAGTGCTGTAGTTCATTCCAGCAATCCTTATAAACGAGAAAGGTAACGTTTGAACGTGGAGGTTGTGTGTCCACTCCTTCATCTCTTTATAGATTGTTGTCAACATCCACTCATGATTTCAAAATCTTACTTTAGTAGCAGATTACCTAAGCAAATCTCCTCCTTATCTTATCATCATGTTCACAAACGAACAAAATCTTAAGACAACCTACGTTGTTTCTTCATGCTTGTGGCTTTTCCTTTTTTTTTTCTTTTACGGCAGGCAGATTACATCAATAATAAGTGTGTAAAAAGTACTGATTGTACGTATTATTTCCATCAAAACGTTAATTGCGTTGGCAAAAGCTTAGATTCGCGTAATGGGTTATATTGCCTCGTTTCAAAAAGATCAAGAATTTCATAACATAGGCACGTACAAAGCGCAAGAGACTGCCCAAGTAATTGTCACAACAAAACAAAAGAAAAAATCACCAACTCTGTACCGTTGCCAGAAAACTTCGATTCCAAGACTTTTTGCAACCAATGGCTTAACACATGACTTCTCTGCAAATTTTACCGTTGTTGGGAACCCCCATAGCTCTCAATTTTTAATACCTATTTCTGGGAAATTGTACCAACCTGGTAGTTACCCCACCTCACGAGTTGTGTAAACTGTATGAAGTCCATCTAACCAATAGCAAGTGGCAACGAAATGGGCAGGAATACAGCACTCATAACTGATCAAATTTGTACCCTAAAGGAGGATTCTATATGAACCGAAGGACATAAATGATGCATAAAGAGTGTACTCGTTTCGACCTCCCATAGGTTCATTTTACCCTACATAGTAATTCTATCAAATTATACTAGAATGCTACAATTGCAAAAGTTTTTTGAGTATCATAGGGTACTCGTTTCAAAATCCTATAGGTTTCTTTTGCAGTAGTTTCTGATTCTCGGGTAAAAAAAGAAAACAACTTATGCTCTCTTCATCCTAGGGTTGTATTTTTAGTTCTGGAGCTATGTGTAGACTTCATCCACTTGAAGTTATGTGCTGTCAATTAAAGTACACAAACTTACAAAAAATTTGATTCTCTGTTGAGTCAGATATTTATAACATTTTGCAGCATAATTCAGAAACCCTAATAAGTAAAAGATAGAAAACAAGACCCAGGCATACTAGACTGTTGCTACTTGGTTTTTACAGATCTTCATAATGGTTTCATGGTAGTGTCTTGTAAACGTGAATATGGCAACGGATATGTCCATGGTTGTGACAGTGTTAGTGGTGGTTCTTCTAAATTTTCTTCTTTTGCCAAGAAAAAATTGTAGATACTAAAAACTAACATCAAATATGTATATTTTCAAACAATTTTGTTTGTATTACAAACTAGAACAAGCTTTACGGGTGAAGAAAGAAGAGAACGTACAAGAGGGATACCAATTTCCTTTCTATGGTTTTCATGTTGCATTTTCCTGCTGTGCTGTGGATGTGAAGATGGGCTACGGATGACTAACCCAACCAACCTGATCTTATTAGGACCATTTCGACCAAAAATAGAGATACATACATCATCAGTAGTCACTCACTCTCTGTCTAGTCCATCAGAAGAAATAGACTCTGATTGGAACACTAGTGATAAGACAACAAATTATTATACTTCACTTCATTTTCCTGGGGAAGAGAACAATCTTAACCGGTGGGATTTCTGCCGATTCAGAGGTCGATCTTTCGGAGACGATGTGCTCCCAACACCTGCCTGACGGATCATCTCTGCAGATATATATATATATATTATATATGAGTAATTATATGGAGGAGATATGATACTTGAACCTACACCAAATGAAGGATATTGTAGTACAACAAACTAGACCTAAGCTTCTTCCAAATATTCAAAGTCAAACAGCTTCCAATTATTATTGAATCACCAAAGTAACCCAGGCAGCCAAGTTCTCATGCAGAGAACCAATTTTGCATGGAAGTGGACACAAAACTGAATTTCATACGAAATGGACTGTAATGAATCTCTTAAGTAGTATTTATTATACTAGCTCCTACCCGTGTCTTATGTGACCATGAGGAATGTTTAATACTTGGGGAAAAAACAAGAGGGGGCATTGTTGTTTAACCCTTCATTATTGATGTGTTTTACCAATACAATCTAAGATTTACCTCGTTTCCTTTCAAGCTCTTGATCGAGCTCTTCCTTCCACTTCTTCTGCCTCTCGGCATAGGTACTGCATATACAAATGAATTAATGCCCAAACAGATCAAGATAACACATACATCATTAATGAAAAGATAAAAATATCATTAACCGTTCCACAAACCTTGGGCTGACTGTTTGTTGTTGAGAATCAAGTTGTCCTGTTTGGGACGAAGAAATCTCTTGCAAAACTTTATTATTTACATCATTAACATTTGATATCCGCCTGCTACAACTCACAGGGCTTCCAGTATGTGGACAATCATTTGGCAGCATACTTCTTCGGCCAACGACTTGGCTTGGTGACCTACTTTTGGGAGGTAACTTCAAGTAACTTGGAGAATTTTCATCCTGCAAATTCCTCAGAACACGTCCCAAATGACTCGAAGCATTCACATTCATAGTGTTGTAGTACTCTTCATATAGCGGTGTTTCCAGCTTCTTCAATTCCACTGCCTGAAAATCAATCACTAGAGAACTCAAACGGATACTATATTGATATCCAGAAGTAACTTACAGGATGCCACACCAAACTAAAATAGCTTTGATGAGGTAATTCACCCATTAGTACCTAGCACCATAAAGAATTACCTTCTCATCCAAGAACTCTCTAATTTTTAACTCGGTAACATCATCGTCATCCTCAGAACCTGATGGCCCAGAAGGAACTGTGAAATTGTTTTCCGCGTTTGCAGGTCCTCCATGATCAAAAGAGAAACCATTAACTGTTACACCAGGATCCAAGTTCATTCCACTTCCTAAATCTGAACTTTCATCAAACTTGCATCGCCAATCATCAGCAGGCTCAGACATAGGATTAAAGCTCTAAAATATACACATTAATGGAACACCAGTTAGTTACTCGATTTTTTTCTTATTTTATTTTTTTGCTATACACGTAATACTATGTGAGATGTAAACTAATCCATACCTTATTTAGGTCATCTGGCAACAATGAACTGAAGTGTACTGATCCACCCAGAAAAGTATCATCTTTGTCATCAATGACACACATGTCATCATCACTGGCCCTAGCTCCCCAAAATGGACTAGTCCCAGAGAACTTCTCTGGGTATATAGTTGAACATCTTACACTATGGCGCATGTCACATACATCCTTCAAACCACTTAAGGTTCTCCTAGGTTTAGACACAAGGTTAATGCTGCAGCACAAAAAGAATGATAATCATGATTGGAAGTAATAAAATAATTTAGACATTAGGGAGAAGTAAATTATTCATAGAGCGGTAATTCTTACGAGTTCCTCAGGTTTGAACCGGATGCTGGCAGCATTACAGAGGGCTCCTGAAGGTGATCAATATGATTACCATGATCAGAATAAAAGAATAAAAGAAGGTAAAGATAAATTAATCTAATTACAACAACCAGTTGCTGAAGCATAAGATTCAAAATGTACATACTGACCATAACTGAAGTGCGGAGTACTG
Organism: Papaver californicum; assembly: GCA_023531435.1. Lineage (NCBI taxonomy): Eukaryota > Viridiplantae > Streptophyta > Magnoliopsida > Ranunculales > Papaveraceae > Papaver > Papaver californicum. Next base: position 4,858,537 of record JAJJMC010016780.1, read on the forward strand.
TATGAGTTTCTTGATATTCACCAGTAACGAAAGGATGCTGAAAAATTAGCAAAACAAAATAGTAAGAATTCCAACGATCCCTCATCAATCCAGTTTTCTTTTTTTACTTTACCAGCAACAAGTGAACACTACATCAGGTCTGTAACTGTGCATTTAAGAAATTTGTTATGGTTATGTGAAAGAAATAAGAACTAATTAATGATATATTATTCCAGAAAGAGTACCTGGAGCAATTCTGATGCTGCTGATCGCAAGTATGGCTCCCTGCAAATAAAAATACGTCAACTTGTTTCATAAAAGACAAGAACAAACAGAGAACAGCTATCAGTTCAAACTTTTCCATGGAGGATTTTGCCGTCCTGACGCATGTTTGAAGTTCTCTGTATTAGAATGGATTTCGGTTACACAGCGGTTGTAAATCACATAACAAGCTCACTCTGCCAATTAAGGAAGATGTAAAAAGCTAACAGGGATTTTACTAAGGGCCAACACACTCCACCAACAAACGTAAATGGAAAAGCTAACAGGATGTTAACTAAGGGCCAGACAAGATTTCATGACAGTAACAAATTTCTCAAATTATGCTCATGGTTTATACTTTATTTTGATGCTTGGTTTACTCAAGGTTAAGAAATCAGGGAGTAATAACCTACTTCTGCAAACATTTCAAAAGAAAATCCTTTGCCTCCACTGACAGATGCTCAGGGATGGGTGGATGAGATTTTGTCGTCCCAATGTGAAAAAGAGCAGCAACCTATTTGAAACAATAGTTAGCCATGGTTTACACAATTATGTTGGAAAACCAAAACACAAAATAGAGCCTACCTCTTGGAACTGTTGACTCCAAGGAGGTTTTCCAGTAGCCATCTCAATCATAGTACATCCAAAACTCCAAATATCAGCAGAACTAGAACGGAAAAAAATAAATCATTGAAACCACTCAGCAATCTACTTCCAGTTCAAAAAGAGAAAAGGTGTGAAGATCAGCAAAAAGAACCGAAACCATCAGAAAATCCTAGAACTTAGATAGTGGCCTATTGTGATCCTTACAAGCTATGTCCTGTTTGCAGAATGACCTCGGGAGCCATCCAGTATGGAGTACCCTTCATTGACTTGGCACCTGAAATAGTAGCCTGCAAAATTCCATGAGGTTTAGATAACAAGGCATGTTCGAGATATAAAACAAGCTTATAGTGCATCACCAAATAGAATAAATGTAAAGAAAGGAACTATATACCAGCTCAACAACTTGCTTGGATGCTCCAAAGTCAGCAAGCTTGATACCACCATTGTTATCTACAAGAATGTTTGCCCCCTGATTGTACACCGAAAGTATTATTTGTTGAGAAAAAAAGAAAGAGTGAGGGCATGAACCAAATTAATGCAATGGAATATACCTTGATGTCCCTATGCATGATGCCGTTCTTATGAAGATACTCTAGCCCCAACAACATCTGTTTCGTATACTTTCTTATTACCTGTGTCCAACAGATAGGTCCTCGTAACATCAGCACTCACCACAACTCAGTTTTCTACAGTCTGAAAACCACCAAAATGAATCTATTTCTAAAGTTTAATGAATTAGAGTAAATTACTGTCTCTGGGAAAGAACCAAGTTTCCCAAGAAGTGATGAAATTGATCCTCCAGACACAAATTCCAATAAGATATTTAAAGTTCCCTCCTCTCGAATAGTTCCCACATACCTCTGCGTAACAAAAACAAAGGAATAAAATCACACACCCAAAAGAACAAACCATCCCTTCAACAAAACCAGACTGCAATCAGTACTCACCACAATGTTGGGATGTGATAGATTCTTCAACAGTTTTACTTCTTCCTCTAGCTCCAGAATATGAGCCTATTTCCACCAAATCAAATTACACGTTATAATTCACAAGAACCTCAAACCTATTGAAATAAAAGATATTATCTTAGCAGAACTTGCCAGTTTTTCATTATATTGATTATACAAGTCAACATTTATTGTAAATAAATCGGTAAAATAAAAGGATTTGATTCAAAAATCAATGACACTTTAATCTATTAGGTATGTTTGGGATCGTAATTACCTTTGCAATTTCAAACTACAGATCTACTAACTCAGCACCCACTTCATTAAAGTAAACACTTTATAAAATTCAAGTAAAAGTCATATAATCTGATCGATACCTGTGCTTTTTCTTTAGAAGCATTATTCAACGGGATCATAACCTGAAATAACAGAAGCGTAAGATCAGAACTAGGGCAAACAACACAAAACCAAACAAAAACAAAAACCCAAATTTGAAATTAAAAAAATGATAAAAATTAGGGCAAACCTGTTTGATAGCGAGAAGTTCACCAGAATCAAGATTCATACCCATATAAACTCTCCCAAAAGCACCACAACCAATCAATTCACCTTTTCTCCATCTAATTTCAGGTTCATTATTATTATTATTATTATTATTATTATTATTATTATTATTATTATTTTCTTTTAGGGTTATAGATTGAGATGTAGCAGATGAAGGAAGTGCTGGTAATAATGAATTAGTTCTAGTGAAAATCCCTGATTTTCTGATACAACTATTAATCTTCTCAACAAATCTTCCTCCTCCTTCATCTCCTCTTCCATTAATTGAAGATCTGAAATCTAGTGACTGACGAACTGATCCTAGTAGATTCTGAAACATTTTCGACCAGGTCCAGATCTAGATAAAGCGAGAAATTCAGTGGTAACGTAAGAAACTGATTTAGAAGGAATTATTAGGGCTTTTCTTGGGTTTCATTATACTTGTTCTTCTTCCTAGTGTGGAGCGAGAAAAAACGAACGTTGAAGTAAGAGATTAGAATAGAGAGAGAAAGAGTTTGAAGGAGGGAAAAAGGTAGACTAAATTTTTTCAAAAAATTATATAAAATGAGAGCAATTACGGAAGTTTTGACTGGGTGTTTGTTGACGTCGTAGATTCATGTGTATCGTCACGCACTCGTTAAGTTCCTCGGTTCTTTTGATATCTACGGTATGGTTTATTAAGAAGGTCCATTTATGATCCTAACCAGGGAGGCTGCAAAACCAAGGCTTAGCTTCCCTTTGGTCCAGCTAGGACTCAACATTGTTACCCAATCCGCGGATTTGATCATGATCATTTGAGTTTTTATGGGTAAGTGCTCGATCTGTAAATTGGTGATTAGATGAAGGTGCAATCTTTGAAATCCAATGAATTTTGGATTGAATGTAGGTGGTGTCTCAAAAATCCGTTTAGCAACCATACTCATTAGGTTAAAAGTATTTGTTGGATTTTTGAAAGATACAGATTCATTCTTTTTAAAAAAAATTATTTGGAACGAGTATGTAAGGTTAAAACTTAAAGGAGAAAAAGAAAGAGAACTAGTTAAAGGAAAGAGAAACATATAACAGTTTATTGTAAAAATATTATTTTAAGATATTTTTTAATCCTGTCTTCATTATTTAAAAATAATAATTAGTAAACATCCATTTGACCCATTCGCATCAACCAACTCATTTATGCGTATCCATCCGATGCCTATTCGCATCAACCAACTCATTTATGCGTATCGCATCCGATCCATTTGTTGATGGATTGGACGTATATATCAAACATGAAATCCGTCATGTGACTCATGTGTTGTTTAGATGCGGCGGATGCTATATCAGTTGATCCCAATTACTATTCACCCCTAATTCCACCTATCCCCCGGATCTAAGAATTTTTTTTGTGTAACCAATAACTGATGACCTATTTAAGAATTAAGTGTTCACAACCCAGTTAGAAATATTTCAATCCAAAGTAGAGATGATTTGGAGCCTGAATTACTTGTACAAGTACAAGTAAATGCTAGTTGTTTTCATATGTAAAAAAAAAAAAGAATCCTGAATCCTGGTTCAGCTACTGAATCTAAGAGCGACTCAGACCTAACGAGTCTATAACTTGTGTTAGTGCGAATTATAGCCTACAAAATTCTAATGTAAGTGGACAAGGATTTAACATGTAAATTTTATCGCATTTCATCTTAATGATGTTTGACTTTATGATCGTCAGAATAATGTTTTCCTGATAATCACCTCAAATATATCTAATGCTTCGGGTTGCTTACATTAATGATCAAAGCACTGTAAAATCTAAAGAAGCAGTATTAAAACTAAGATATCGATGATGATGTAAGAAAATTGTGTGGTTCAGTTAATGCATATTGTAGGGGAAGAAAATATCATCATCACGTGGAAGCATTTCGAGGCCAAAACACAACAGTGCTAAAAAGAGGGCGACGTATTGAATACAATTCTAAGATTTACTTTACCCTAAAACGAGATATCTACCGCTCGCTCGGGATAAAGACACATGTAAAGAAACAATGAGATCGACGACCGAGTTTAAACTGGGTCGATAAGCATTTAATGAAAGTCAGAACAGTCATGATCGCGAAAGACCTTGTTGACTGGATAGGTGGCGAAATGGGATTTGTTCTTAGTCATACAAAGGACAACAACTTGGACGGAGATAACCTTTTATGCTTCACCGGTCTCACCTCCCAACATTAGTGTTCCCTCAGCGAACGAAGGTAGCTGACATTGTTCGTACGGAACTCCCATTTGAAGCCCATCGAACAAAGTGAACTGTCATCCATTATTGTAAAATTGTCTATAAAAGAGAAATGAGAATAGTGAAAGAGGGGTTGAGATTATACCCAATACTACAGACATTTGAGGTCTATCGTCAGACTCAATGAAATCAAACTGGAGGTATGCCAAAGTCTATATGTCTTCTGTAATTTTGATTGACATCTTGTGGACTGGCACGACGAGACCTTGGTTCTGGAGGTTGCGCACGATATGGAGATGGAGATGGTTCTTGAGTTTGTCGCATTATATCCCCCTGATCCCCCTGATGAGAAGGTGTTCGTCCAAAAAGTCCTACAAGATAAGGACTGAGAGTTATGGACTGCGTCAATGCCTGCAAATGTTCGATGTACATACGCCTAGTCAACTGATCTCTTTAACTCCATATGATTCATACGTTCTACCATTTGATCAACAGAGGCCATTGTGCCAGTATAAAAATTTGTTCTCTCCATACCTTGCGAGATAATTGGAACTATCTGACACTCTCCTTGTAGATTATAGGTCTCGATCTCCCAACTCAATTCTGGAAAATCGGACCCAACCGATGAAAAACAAGGTGCTTCAGGTCCTTTGGGGGGGGGGGGGGCTGATGAAGTAGAAGCTTCTGCCGAAAGATAAACGACTAAAGTTAGAACTGATGGTGCTGGTTGTGTTGATACAGGCAAGCCCGAGCTTCGTCTTCCTATTGGGGCAATATCGATCCCATAGATGTTCATAACATCTACATTAATTACCGGTTTCGCGACTGATTTGTACCATTGGTCGTATTCATTTTCGCTATAAAGTTTCCAATAATGATTATACCTTTTCCATCCCTGAACCCTTCGATTTACGTATTCCTTTCCCAGGACGGTTGATGGTGGAAGATTTTTGGGAACACCATATTCACCCACCAACTATCTAGTACATCTCTCCCCAAAAAAAATAGACACCAATATCTCTGATTTGCTGTAGAACAACACATGATGTAGTGAATATTCTCTGATCTCATTGGCTATAACAAAATTTAACTCCTCTAAATCCTCATAGGGGTTCCAAATAACATTGTCTCTCCTCCTAAGATCCATTTGGAGTCTCCACATATGTATATGATCTCGTTTAGCGGTGTTTTGATCCTTCTTTTCCTAGTTACTGGCTTTAAACTTTACCACAATTGGGAAAACGTTTCTATCGAACACCATTAGTCTTGGTAGACTAATATTGGTATATGTATACCATCAAATCTGAAGTAAACAACACGTACGATTAGTTTAACTTTCTATAAATAATTGTAAACTTATATAAACTTGTATGATTAGTTTATCATATTTACCTCAGGGATTCCCCAAACACCTTCGATGCTTGGCCCACCCAAGCAGGCGACATCGAGAAAAACGTATAATTCGGCCAATATAGAGGACCCCCAATCATAACTGGCAGCCTTTTCCAAATCTTCCAATGCCTCTAGCCATCCTACTAAAACACCACTATTTGCGTTGGGGAAAAAAACACACCAATTACCCATAAAATAAAACCTTTGCAATTTCCGTAACTTATTCCTGGTCTGGATCTTCTCCTACAAGGACTTGATATAATTTATTGAATATAAATGCTTTTAAACCGGCATTAGGAATCCCCAAACCTCTTAGTTCGATATGCTTGCGTGCCGTTACTTTAAAATACAAAGGAAGTTCATTTTTATATCGTTCATTTGCCAACAAACCTTGTTGGTCATATGGAACATTCTGTCCCTGGCCGGAAGGTATCCCAAGCAGGAAATACAAATCTAAGGGTGTTATTCCTGAAAAAATATTAAAATTGTTAATTTTATATATGAATCGTATTTTTTGTATAAAAATTATAAATCAAAATATATGACGCACCTATTTCGAAGTTATCAAAATGAAACGTGTGTGTAGTATGCCACCAACGTTCTAGCATCATATGCATAAATTTGGCCGAATGTCTCTTCGACTCCATATGGTACAAAGTCCTCCAAGGAAATCTATTCACAATAATTTTAGCACTTTCTGGGATTTATCATAAACTGGTTTTATTTCATACCAACCACCTCTTGTGTTTTAAACCCTTACTATCTCGCTTTGCTACTGAAGATACATGACCTTGACTCATGGCTATTTCTTGACTAGAAACTACATTAGGATTCTCTTCATCCTATAATTCTTGTTGAGTCGGTAGAGGTTGAGTATACCTATTTCTAGGTGGTTTTCTATTTCGACTTCGAGTAATATTTTGAGATTGAGAAAAAAAAATTTTGAAAAAAATATTTAGAGAAGCGGAATATGAGGAGTTTTTAGAGAAGATTGGTTTTGGTGTGAGTAAAAAAGAATGATTTTGAGTTGAATTTATAGGGGGTGATATTATAGCCATTGGATTAATACCGTTGGGATATGACCGTTATCGAGCCAACAAGAGCTGCTTGGAGCCTCGACGCAACATAGGTCGAGCGGCTCTTGTTGCCTCGGTCGACTCATATTGGCAAAACCAGTCGTGGCGCATTTAAGAATGAGGTTTTATAGATAGCCACATAGGGCTAGCACAAGCATTAGGCTAGCATTGTGGCGCGTTCTCTTGGGAGTGCATCCTGGACAAGGCTAGTACTCCGAGCTAGCGAAAAGTTAGCGCTTTGAATAGGGCGCAAAGGAGTGGCGCATTCGCAAGGGACGTGACTTAAATTAGGTTAGCACATTTGGCGCAAAGGAGTGGCGCGTCCCAAAGGGACGTTGTCTAGGCTGGCTAGCGCTAAGCGCGAAGAAATGGCGCGTCCCAAAGGGACGTGGCCTAAATAGCTGGCGATGTTAGCGTTTAGGAATGGCGTGTTCCAAAGGGACACGACCTAAATAGCTAGCGCTATTAGCGCTTTAGGTATGTCACGTCCTTCAAGATGCGACCTAGGTTAACTAGCACTGAGCGTTTTGGTATAAGCGCATCCTTGAGGACGCAACCTAGGTTGGCTAGCCTTGGTTAGCGCTTAGCACAAAAAGCTGAGTACAACGCGCCCCTTGAGCATGCGACTTAGGTTAACTAGCGCTGAGTGCTTTGGTATGGCGCATCCTTGAAGACGCAACTTAGGTTGATTATCGCTGGTTAGCCTTAGCGCAAAGAGCTGAGCACAGCGCTTCCCTTAAGGACGTGATCTAGGTTTATCTAGCACTGGTTAGCGCTTAACGTAAAGAGCTAGTATTAGCCTAGGTGCTGGCATAAAGAAGCTAGGATTATCCTGGTGATAAGGCACACCGTGCTCATTTAAAGGCATTGTTCTTTGATTGTGACACATCCAAGAGGAATGACGCATAATTTAGTGCACGTCATGAGCTAAAATGCTAAAGTGGCATATTTTTGTAGAATCAGGATAGCAGATGCGCATTTGAGACTAATTCAAGGAACTCAACTTGGAATTTATGCGACTCGAGACTAGTTCAAAAGGCATAAATATTTTAAGTGTTTGAGAGTCTCCAGTATCCGTTTAGAATGCCTGTAGCTATTCATAAAGAATATATTATTAATTCGCTTGATGAATATCAGTAGAGATATAATATTTCATATTTTGATATAAATCTAGAAGCATGCGCATAAATATGCATATGTGCTTCTATGTTCCTTCTGCCAGGTAGAGTGCAATTTTACGATTCTAGTCCTTGTCAAAAACTCACTATCTACATCAAGTCCCATGCTTAGTGAAGAACAGTAATATTGCGCAGTAAGCACTAGATAGTGATAATATGCTTATAGCAATTATATATGCATATTAAAACTTTAAGAGTATAAGAAGATATACTTAGCTTTTCTGAGACTGAGATGTACGCCCTTAGCGTTAACCCTGGTTGGAATTAATAGATGCTCACTTTCTTGTCAGGCATGCTTTCCCGTGAGTAAAGAGAAATATCATTGGTGTTGGGCGTTTTTTGAACTCTTAGCTTAGTTTTCTAATCCAACAAGGATTTCCGTAACTAATACCCATATATATACACTCAGCGTCATCTCTTTCATTTTATTTTTCTTTCCATTTTTTTTTAGGAAGAAGGCACGTTCTAGAGTATGCATTGGTGGAGATGATTATCTCTCGAGTAAGCAACATCAATAGCAGTCCATCCTTGAGATCGCAGCAGCTGGAAAGGTCTGTTCCTCGAGACCGCAGCAGCAGAGAAGTCTGTCCCTCGAGAAAGCGTTGTTGGTTGAAGCTGCCTTTTCGAGTTCGTTGTTGGCTTTAATCGTGGTAAATGTTGTTTAAATTCATCTCTTCTTCCACGTGATCTTTGTTCTCCCCTTGTAACCCTAACTTTTGCTATGAAGTATTAACAAGGTTATTCCCAGTTTCATCTTTTCAAACCATCAACTTAGACAAGCTAGGGTTTTAAATTTTTTTGTTCTTCATACGGTCTGAGAGGTCCCAACAGTGAAGTCCTATTTTGATGTAGAAGAAACTTGAATCTATTGCAGATGACTAATGAGCACGATAATAAAGTTGGCACACCCTCTGATCAGAACAAAAGAGAAGTTTCTGATACTGTATTTCTTGAAAGCATACCTCATACTCATGATAGGTTCTTTGAACATATTTATGAAGAAATCAGCATACCTCCTGGCTTTGTTGGCTCTTTTATTCCTAACCCTGAGACGTATGCTACTGTTCAGAGGGTTGCTCTCCAGACTTTCCCAAGGTTTTGCTTGCAGAGAGGAGATTATGTAGCTTCTTCTATTGAATTCCAAACACCTCAGTCTCCCATGGTGAAGTGGACGAGTTGGTGCAAGGTAATGTTGAACGGTACCTCAATGATTAAAGCCTTAAAATATGTTCAAATACTTCATGTTGTTGTGGATCGGCAAAGATATAAAAAGAATTTTGACCTTTGCTTCGCGTTAGTGTGAACCAAACTATTGTGCTATATGCGTCTGAGGTGAGCTAACAATTACTCTTGAAGATGCAGTTAATTTATTACAGCTCCTGATTCCTGGGACTCTCCATGTCAAAAATTCTGCTGAAGAAAAGCGAATGATCATGGCTTTGGGGAGAAAGATAAAAGAAATCCAACAGGGAAAGGGCTGATGTGGTGCATATTATGTGAAGTGGATTGATATTGGTGGAATGGTAAAACCGATGCTGATGATCCTGCTACTAGTGACCCTTTGACCATTGCTGCATTTCTGACAATCTGGTTGTCTACAGATATATTTGAGGACTTCCCCATTTGCAGATTGAAGCTCCCAGTTGTTCCTTTGGCAGTAGCACTTGCTGATGGTGAATGTATCCCTCTTTGTAAATTTTTCCTTGGTTCTTTGTATTCTCATTTAGATTTATTGGCTCGCGATATGAAAACTTCTAACGAATTTATGAAGATCCATTCTTGCTTTCATACTGCATTTCTCCAAACATGGTTATGGGAGCATTTCCTAAGTTATGCACCTCTGCCTAGAACTTCATATCCTACTGGAGACATTGAATATGCAAGAATCTTCCGGTTGCATAGGAAAAAATTTACCTCTGTAAGTTTAGATGATCTGATAGATGTCGAGAGTGAAATGAACCTCAGTCCTTGGGATTATGAGCACGAGCATATACTTTTCCCTATTTATTTTGCTGGAGCTGTTGAGATGGTTCTCCGGTCAGGTCCAAAAATGAGGAATAATATTTTTTTCTCCTGGACAGAACATATTTATGAATAGCTCTATCCAAGGTTACATCCTCTCTCTTTGTTTAGAGGGTTATTCTGTACAAGCGTACAATATTGACCGCACAGCTCGTCAGATGAGTTTCGACCAGGAAGTACCTTGTAATCACGATGCAACTTCATCTATTAAGAAGTTGAAGGAGAGTTTGGATGTCTGCTTTGTTGGGGGAATAAGTATCCCTTTCTTATGTCGAGGTAGAAAACCTCGGGTATCAAGCATGTATACACTCTTTTGGAATGAAGAGAGAAGTCGTTTTAAAGAATTCATCTTAAAATCTTTGTTGGTGATGAGTAGTGCTTCTTCCAAAAGGGATAAAACTTCTTGTCTCAATTTGCAGAGACCAAATGAGATCAAGCTGAAGCTCATTATTGATGCATCTCAGCAGGTAATGGTATTTTTCTAACTTCTTAATCTTAACATATGACTATTATGATTCTTAGCGTTTATTCCTTTTGGCAGACTCAGGTCGTACGCCCTCGAGTGGATGTAACTTATGCTGCTGCTGATAGTCCCCATCTTGTAAGGAAAGGACCACATGTGATTTTTCCTGGAAGCAAGACTGTTCCCCGTAAAAATGTAAGTTTTTCACTCGTCATTCGTGATACTTCTCCTTTTTCAAATTATAATATGCTTTATCGTCTTGTTGTAGCATACGAGTACAAATGTTTGTGTTGAATCCATTGATACTTCTGAGGCTTCGGGTGACACCACGAGTATGGAGGATTAACACGAGTCCTGGGATAAGGGTCTCGTACAAAAGAAATTCATGAAGAGTCTGAATCCGATACCATTGACGGCGAAGTAAGCAATGAAGGTGAAGTGGTGCTGGATTCTTCCGCTAACTTGGATCTTCCTCAAGTAAGTTTTACTCTCTTTATGAATATAATAGACCATATGAACCCTTCAAATTTCTCACATGAATATGACTATGCTTGAATGTTGCAAAGTATTCATAGATTTTCGTCACTAGAAAATTTCAGAAGTATAGTGCTTGGGAAAAACGATGTAAAATCTTCATACGACCTCTGTTTTGGATGATTGACCCCTCTATATTTATTATAAAACAATTTCCTACACCCATATCGGAAAATCCAGGTTTTGAACTTGTTTGGAGCGTGAAAACTACCCAATAGTAGAATTCAAGAAGTATCCAGGAAAATTCTGACAGTTTTCAGACCCGACACCGCTAGCCGTTTTATCCATAACTTTTAGATCTTTTATCCGATTGATGCGCCCTTTTAAAATGTTGTAGTAGACATCAATATGAAGCTTTTTATATATGAATCATGCCAATATTCTTTACCAATTTTCTCCAGCTTTAGAGTTTCCGAGAGGCAGCGTAAATTACTTATGATGCGTTTTTTGTAAAACGTCTTGTGATCGTTCCAACTCATATAATTCTTCAAAAACCATTTTATAATGAATGTATATGATGTTTATGAGTACGTACAGTAAGTTTTATGGTTCATGCTCGAATTTTTTTTGTTTGAGAGGTTCTGACTTAATATGCATGTATCCTCTCTAGTTTTAGGGGGAGAATAACCGAAATCAGATAGCTGAGCTTGTGAGTGAAGGAACAAGAGTTACTGATAGACACATTTTTGTGTCTGAGTTTTCCTCAATTATCTATATTGTTAATGCTCATTTGGTACTTATTGTGGTATTTTATGTGTTTCTAGGTATTTTTGGGAAATAAACATTTGTGGAAAAAATGACTCAAAGAGTGAAAAAGGCACCCAAAAAAATTACTAAAGGAATCTAGGGAATTTGATAAAGGAACCCATAGCTTGGATAGGGGTACCCCTTTCTCTTTGGTTCAAAAAAGAGAAAAAGGCGGGAATTCTACTTTACATGAAAAGAGTTTTTCTGAATTGTTTCAAAGCCGAGATTTATAAGATTTAAAGTATGTTTCAATATCATAATGAGAATGAAGGATCTAAACGTCTCCAAACACGTCAATCAAAGAGTCCCAAGCAGAGAAAAATGGGTGAAAAGTCGATTTCACGTCGGATATGATATTGAAAGCAGAGAATAAAAAAGTTTCATTCTCTGTTTTGGATAAACAAGATTTTGAATTAGTTTTGGTTGGATTTTTGGGTCCTTATCGGTTAAGGAAAGCATTTTAGGGTTTAATAAACCTATAAATAGAAGAGAGATGAAGAAAAAGAGGGGAGGGAGGCTCGATCGGAAAATCAAGGGAAGGAATTCTCTTAGAGATTTCTTGATCATGTTGGGTATCAAAAGGGTTGTTTGAGTTACAAAAGAGGGTAATGAGGTTGGGTCGATCTCAGAAAGCCAACGAAGCGAAGAAAAATCGTTCCAGTAAAAATTCTACTGCTACTGCTGAAGAAGACAAAGAACAGAGATAAGGCAACGATTTCTTCAACCATTCTTCCACGGTTTGTTCAACCGTTTTGTAACGTTTATCTTCGTTTTTGCAACATTTATCTTCAAGCTCCATCGCAACAGTTAATTTGTAACTCTAAAAACGTTGCAGATTCCCTGTTATATTATTTTTAGTTTCTTTTCATCTTTTTAACACCTTTTGAGCCATGTACCAGTCTTTTGAGAGTGTTTTGAGCATGATGAGCTAAACCCAACCATTGGGACAATGGAGTAAGTCATATTTCATGAATGAATGGTAACTATTTTTGATTCTTTATGACTTTCGCATTGTTTTTTAATTGATTTATGGTTTTTCTTAATTAGTTGTGATTTTGTTTGATGGTATATGCTGGGACTTAAGAGCTTTTGATGCGTCATGCTTATGATTTACAGTTAATTTTTTAGAAATCTACTTATCAAAGAAACAGAGTCCATAAAAGAGCTATAATTGTTAAAGAATCATTGAAGAAATCAATCAGAAATGATTTTGGTGGAATCCTAAGTTCCGGTTATTCTAAATATTGTTAAAATCTTTTACTTATTTTCTAGTTTAATTCATAATTAGGTCTAAGACTAATCTTCACAAGTCTCGCGAACGAACACATTTTTACCACTATTTCTAAAACACATTAGTTTTTGGCTACGCCGAGGCGGATTTGTTTTTAGGTTAGATTTTTAGATTAATTTTTGTTTTTAGTATTAGTTTTATTTTTAGATTTTTATTATTTTGTTCTATTTATGTTTTTGGGTATTTCTCTTTTGTTACAGGTTTTGGAACGAAAACGAAAAGAAATTGAGCAAAAGATTTATTGGTGATTGAAAGACTTGGAGTAAAGTTAAAGCTAAAAGAATGGAAAAGAAGACAAAAAATTTATTTTTATTTAATTTTTTACTTTTTAGTTTTTTTATTTGTTATTTTAATTTAGAAAAAAAAACTGTATTAGGAAATCTTTAATTGTATTTGTGATTTTCTTTTATTTTTGGACATATTGGACACTTTGGGACATTTTTTGGACATTATTTTAATTTTAAACCCTACGAAAGGGTAGTATTAAATATAAACTACACAAGGAAGGACGAAAATTACGATATTGTCTCAGTCCTTTGGGTTCGTACACTGACACAGGAGTCAGTGGCGCGAGTCGACTGCAACGGTTCATCGCCCGTCTGGTACGGGAGGTAAAACTCTATCAACCCACGAAACCCCTGCAAGTGGATTTTCTGTATTCATTCGTAATGCATATATGTTGAGGACTGAATACAGATTTATTTTCTAGTAAAGGGCAAGAACTGGCCATACAAGTAAGGACTCGAATTTCATCATCGTTTCCTTCTTGCCTGCTTTAGGAACATGTTACCAAACGCGAACCTAAGATTAAAATTTTGACTAGAAAGAAACCGATAGGGTAACGAGCTTATAAGAAAGTCATTTAAAAGGAATGTATTGGTTACTCTGTTAGCCTAACTCAAAGTTCAGGAAAATTATTTTAAGTAGATTCGAGTCGCCTTGTAACCCAAGGAAACATTGCCAAAAAGGCAGGTTATCAAAGCTCCTTAGATCTTATCCTGTTTCTATTCGACTTAATCTAATTCAGATCGTTCTAAGAGATTTGCTAAAACTGTAACTAGTTGTATTTTGGAAGAATAGAAGCTGGTCTAGAAACAATCTAAGTAGAGCCATCATGCTTTTTTGCTAGATTCAACAGGTTTGATTTGGTTCAGTTAGGCTTGCTTGTGATTGCTTAGAATTCCCTTCCAATTATGATTTTTTTTAGTGTATGCCAAGACCGCTCGAAACCATCAATGAGCGAGCTTGGAAAAGAGACACTCTAGGTCGTTTGATTAGTGACAAACCTATTAGTTCTGTCCCTGGAAACGGGGATCTCGAACACTCTTCTTTTGAGGGCCCTGTTTTTGGAAATTTCAATTTTGAGAACTTGACACTGTGTGAAGAAGTTACTCTTAGTCCTTTGATAGCACCATCAATGGCAACTTTAAAAGATTTGTTGAACCCGACTAGGAATTCTCGTCCATCATGTATCAAGTTAGCTGAAACTGAAGCAAACTATGAGTTAAAACCTGGGACCATACAGATGCTCCCAATTTTCTTAGGGAAAGAAAATGAAAACCCCTATTTCCATGTTAGGGATTTTGAGGAAATATATAGTACCATTAGGATTAAGGACCTAGACCATGAAGCATTGAAACTTAGATTGTTCCTTTTTTTACTAAGAGACAAAGCCAAATCTTGACTATATAGTTTGACTTCTGAGTCCATTGAAACCTATGTACAACTTACATCTTCCTTTCTCCAGAAAATTTTCCCTAGGCACCAAACATCAGTTAGGAACTAGATTTGCACATTTGCTCAACAAAAGGTAGACAAAGCCAAAGTTGACCTTATTAAGACTTTACAAGTTCCCAAAACTGATGTTAGGTCATTCTTAGGGCATGCAGGTTTTTATCATCGATTCATTAAGGATTTTAGCTTGATTTCTAGACCTCTTTGCAATCTGCTTGCAAAAGATGTTAAGTTTGTCTTTGATGATGCTTGTTTAGAGGCTTTTGAGAAGATTAATACCTTATTCACTACCCCCCCATAGTCCAGGCACCTAAATGGAACCTAACCTTTAAGATCATGTGTGATGCTTTAGATTATGTTATTGGTGTTGTGTTAGGTCAGCGTGAAAACAAATTATTGCATATGATTTACTATGCTAGCAAAACCATAAATTATGCCTAGCTGAACTATACTACCACAGGGAAGGAATTGTTAGCCATTTTTTTTGACCTGGATAAGTTTAGACCCTATCTCTTAGGTTCTAAGGTTATAATCTTTACTGATCATGCTGCTTTGAAGTACATTCTGTCTAAGAAGGATACTAAACTTATATTGATTAGATGGATCCTTTTATTACAAGATTTTTCTTTAGAAATTAGAGACAAAAGGGTGCATAAAATATAGTAGTAGACCACTTGTCTAGGCTTGTTGTCGATTCCCATGAAGATTCCCCTCCTGTGAGGGATAGTTTTCCTGATGAACAACTTTTTGTTGTTTCCCATTACCTTGGTTTGCGAATATAGTGAATTATCTTGTTAACGGTCGAATGCCTCAACATTGGGGTAAACAAGATCGTTCTAGGTTTTTAGCTGAGGTTAAGCATTTCTTTTGGGACGATCCTTATCTGTTTAAGTATTGTCCAAATCATATTATTAGGAGATGTATACATGAGAGTGACCAGACCAGTATTATTTTATTTTTTCATGATCATGCTTGTGGGGGTCACTTTAGTGCTAAGAAGATTGTTACAAAGATATTGCAGTGTGGATTCTTTTAGCCTTTGTTATTTAAAGACACCCACACTTACTGTGTTGCTTGTGAGCGTTGTCAGAAGTTAGGAACCATTTCTCGTAGAAATATGATGCCTTTGAACCCTATTTTAGTTATTGAGGTCTTTGATCTGTGGGGCATTGATTTTATGGGTCCATTTCCTAATTCTTTTGATAATCTTTACATACTTGTCGCTGTAGACTATGTCTCTAAATGGGTTAAGGCGGTTTCGTGTAAAACAAACGACCACAAGGTTGTGGTCCAGTTTTTGAATGATAATATATTTGCACGTTTTGGTACACCCCGAGCTATAATTAGTGATGAAAGCTTTTGATGAAGAAATATGGTATTACCCACAAAGTAGCTACCCCATATCACCCACAGACTAGTGGTCAAGTAGAGGTTTCCAACAAAGAGAAAAAACGTATTCTAGAGAAAACAATTAATCCTAATAGGAAAGACTGGTCATTGAGGCTTATTGATGCCTTATGGACTTACCGTACTGCGTTTAAGACCCCCATTGGAATGTCACCTTATTGTCTAGTTTTTGGCAAGGCATGTCACTTTCCCGTCGAGTTGGAACATAAAGCATATAAGGTTGTAAAGCAGTTAAAATTTTTCACTTGACAAGGCAGGAGGTCACAGGAAGCCCTAGCTCAATGAGTTGGAAAAGATTCGGAAAGATGTATATGATAGTGATAGGGAGTACAAGAACAAAATGAAACTTGTGCATGATAGAAATATTTTAAGAAATTCATTTTCTCCAGGTCAAAAAGTTTTTTTGTATGATACTTGTTTGCATATATTCCCTGGGAAGTTACACTCTCGGTGGACCGGTTCTTTTGTTGTTCACATTGTTTTTCCTCATAGTGCTATTGAGATTGACACTCAAGATGGTAGAAGTCCTTTCAAGGTTAACAGTCAGAGATTGAAACCATTTTTAGAGACTTTTCCTACAGGTGATGTTGAGGAGGTCCCTGTTTACCTTGATTGACCATCAAGCTTGTTTATGTACATTAATAGATTTTTGTAGGTTTTTCTTATTCGTTTTTAGGTTTTTATTTTCTGTCTTATTCTCCGTAGAAGGATTGTTATGCTTCACCCAGGTACTATCTTTCTGACTTACCTTTTTATTCCTCTTTTTACTTATCTATTGTTACTGCTCTTTATTTTGGAAACATTGAGGACACTGTTTGATTTAAGTTCGGGGGTAAGGGTGAAACTTTTTAGTGCAATAATAAAACTCCAAAATTTAGAAACTTGTGAACAATTCAGGATGACACTAACCATTCTAGGTAGATAGAAACTTAGCTCCCTTTCTATAGGAATTGTTGTGCCCAACTAAATGGTCTGTTCATAAAAGGATGCCTAGCTCAGGCGTTAGAAATAACATGATAGTCGTCACCATATCTCAGAGTCTACCTCGATCATATCACCTTCTGCTTTTATTTTTACAATTTTTTGTGTTTCTCTAAGTGATTTGGTGGGGCACCAATATCGAATTGTTGTCGTCGCCAGGATGGAGTAGAGTGTTTGAGATCAAGCCCAATTATTGTATTTTATTTATATCATTACTTAGAAAAATCGAGTACTGACACTTTGATAGCAATATGTGTGTGTTCTTCCTGTCTCAGTCGCCTAAGCAAGCGTTGAATGCAGGATCCATGAGAACTATCAGGTAAGATGCTAATAAGGAGCATGCACTTGGATTTATTTGATATAATCATGTGGTCGGTACATTTAATAAAGTAATAAATAATTATTTTATTTTCAATAAATCGATCGATGGGACCCTTGTATATACCAGCTGAGTCGATTTTAGTATAAGGAGTAAGACCAGTGGGAGCGCATCTCAATCCATTAGGAATCATCCTGGCACCGACCTTCAGACAGACATGGGAAACACCGTTCACCTTAGTCAACATGTGCAAACTTCATCATCTCCATATCCATCTTCTAAATATTTTTCATGTGATTGAACTTTAATAGATTCTGAGTATCGTGGTTGAACGACAACCTAAGTAGAGCTTTTTTTCTTCTTATATATGAATTTAGTACGCTGAGTGCAAACTCGTGTACAACAATTGGACTCATATAGGGTAATGATTCCCATATACGAAGAATTTAGTATGCCAACTAAATAGCTTGTTTAGTGTTATCCTTCAATCGTTCATAGGTAACTAGGGTTTGAGTAAAAGGTTTTGTGGGTATACCTCTTGTAAACCCTCACGAGACAAAACTCGTCCACTAGGGACACCTAGGGGTTTAAAGACTTATTACATATGCTAAATATAATCGCGATTCCTGTGAAAGTGAGTTAGGATTTTATTTTATTTTTAGATTAGATTTGCTCGAGGACTAGCAAATAATAAGTTTGGGGTAATTGATAGACACATTTTTGTGTCTGATTTGTCCTTAATTATCTATATTGTTAATGCTCATTTGGTACTTATTGTGGTATGCTACGTGTTTGTAGGTATTTTTGGGAAACAGACATTTGTGGAAAAACTGGCTCAAAAAGTGATAAAGGCACCCGCAGCTTGGATAGGGGGAGCCCCTTTTTTGGTTCATAAAAAGAGAAAAAGGCGGGGATTCTACTTTACATGAAAAGAGTTTTTCTGAATTGTTTCAAAGCCGAGATTTATGGGATTTAAAGTATGTTTCAATATCATAATGAGAAGGAAGGATTTAAACGTCTCCAAACACGTCAATCAAAGAGTCCCAAGCAGAGAAAAATGGGTGGAAAGTCGATTTCACGTCGGATATGATATTGAAAGCAGAGAATAAAAAAGTTTCATTCTCTGTTTTGGATAAACAAGATTTGAAATTAGTTTTGGTTGGATTTTTGGGTACTTATCAGTTAAGGAAAGCATTTTAGGGTTTAATAAACCTATAAATAGAAGAGAGATCGAAGAAAAAGAAGGAGGGAGGCTCGGCCGAAAAATTCAAGGGAAGGAATTCTCTTAGGGATTTCTTGATCCTGTTAGATATAAAAAGGGTTGTTTGAGTCACAAAAGAGGAAAGTGAGGTTGGGTCGAGCTCAGAAGGCCAACAGAGCAACGAAAAATCATTCCAGGAAAAATTCTGATGCTGCTGCTGAAAAAGACGAAGAATAGAGATAAGGCAACGGTTCTTCAACCATTCTGCCACGGTTTTTTCAACTGTTTAAAAACGTTTATCTTCACTTTGTAAAATTTATTTTCAAGCTCCATTGCAAAAGTTAATCTGTAACCTTTAGAAAACGTTGCAGATTCCCTGTTACATTATTTTTAGCTTCTTTTCATCTTTTTAACACTTTTGGAGCCATGTACCAATCTTTTGAGAGTGTTTTGAGCATGATGAGCTAATCCCAACTATTGGGAGAATAGAGGAAGATATATTTCATGAATGGATGGTAACTATTTTTGATTTTTTATGACTTTTGCATTGATTTTTAATTGATTTATGATTTTTTTAGTTAGTTGTGATTTTGTTTGATGGTATATGCTGGGACTTAAGAGCTTTTGATGCGCCATGCTTATGATTTACAGTTAATTTTTTAGAAATCTACTTTTGGCAAAGAAACAAAGTCTATAAAAGAGCTATAATTGTTAAAGAATCATTGTAGAAATCAATCAGAAGTGATTTTGGTGGAATCTTGATTTCCAGTTCCTCCCAATATTGTTAAAAATCTTTTACTTATTTTCTAATTTAATTCAGAATTTGGTCTAAACCGAATCTTCACAAGTCTCAGCGAGCGAACATATTTTTACCACTATTTCTAAAGCACATTAGTTACCGTTGATACCGATGTTGATAATGCCCTCTTCCACACTGAAAATTATAAGAGGACTCCGACTTGCATGCTTGTTGAGGATAGTGCTTCTACTGACGTCGTTATGCAGAATAGCAGTGCAGTAGAGAATGCGCCCTTCGAGTACCCTAATACGGGTATTAGTGTTACTTCCGCCTCAATAGGGTTCTTCCTGGGTACTTATGTGTTGGGGGATTTGTTGTTCCATCCACCTATGTCGAATTATTACAAATATATTGAAGAAGTTCGGCCACTTATCTTTGGACAATTCCAGGATTTAAAGAGCTTTAGAACGAGATGTTCCCAACTTGTTGCCAATCATACAAGAGATGATCTCTCTTCCCTGGAATAAAATTTCTGAAGTAGTCTTCAAGGAATAGGAGGAAGATGTGAATAACGCCGAGAGCTCTGGTCTGAATCTCACATGGGTCTGTCACCGCCTGGGAGCCATGCGAGAGCATTTTGCTGAAGTAGGTGAACTTGTTATTTTGGAGGCAGTGTCTAAGGCTAGAGAAGAGGTTGAAAGGTTTTCTCAGGAACTGGAGCTTGTGACTGAATCTCTTGAAAGAATGGAAAAAGATTACTCTGTAGGGATTGAGCCAGCTTTTAAGGACTTTTTCTAGATTTATAATCTTATGAAGCATATTTATGACTTTTCTTTTGGTATTTTGAGTAGATAGGTTTTTGACAAGTTATTTGTGAAGAGAGAGACTTCTGTTTTTAAAATGGATAATAATATTTGAATTTATTGATAAACTTGAAAACCTAAATATGAATGCAGAAATATTGCAATTATTTTGGAGGAAATACAAATATGGCATAAAAATAGGGAAATATCTGAAATAAAATAGTGAAGCATTCAATCCTTGCAAGCTTTGAGCCACTTTCCATGAATAAATACTCTTTCAGGCTTGTCAGTGTTCATAAGATTGTACTGACCACCTAGTATAGTCTCAGTAATTATGTAAGGTTCTTCTTCGATAGTTAGAGGAACTTATGCAAGAAGCTATGCGCTCTTAGTAAATTTTAGAACCGTGTCCCCAACTCGAAAAGATCCAGACCTTATCATCTCGTATGAAAAGCCTTCTCTTTGGACATTCAAGGGTTGATGATGACGTTTATTCTCGTCATCAGAAGCAACTTGACTCGCAAGCAAGTCAAAAATCTTCCTGTTCTTAGTAAAACTAATTTTCAACCACTTTATAAAACATTAAAACGAATCAGTGATAAGTGCATAATTCAAATGATTTTAGTGTCAAAACCATACTAATATTTGTTATAATTCTTGCATATTACCTTTTATTTTGTTTTTTTTTCTAGTTTATATCTTTTGTTAGGTGAATAATCCAAAAGGAGCTACAAACTGCTAGAATGAGCAAGGAAGTAAAGCATTACAAGTGAAGGAGGATCCAATACCAAATTCTACTTACTCAAATTCATGAGTTCTTAATACCATCTTGAAGAGAACTATACTACGAAGCTAATGCAAAAAGAATGAGGTTATTCCGACATCGGACGAAGAAATTATGAACAAAACGAGCTTGAAGGACTTGAGTGTACAGAAAGAAGTTCGGATGATAATTGTTCAGATCGAATCAACCGAACCTTGAGCATAAAAATCAATGCTTTCAAATAATCTACAAGATAATTTTTGGCTAGAAATTACTCCAATCAAATCAGTCGAACCAGAAAATGACCTGACACATATTTGGACGCGAAATTGACTTATAACTCAAGTAAACACGGTCCCAGAAGGTCTCTAAACCCTAGAAAGATAAAACTCGAGAGACAAGCATTAAAGGCTATAAAAGAATACATCTTGGAAGGAACTTTTTCAACCTTCTACCTCTCATACTACAATCTACATAAAAAACCTAGGATTTTCCCCTTTAGGGGGAAACCATTCTTCTTTGTATCATGAGTAGCTAATTCTTTTGTTGATTAAGGATGAATTCAATGTTCAAAGCGTGAAGCTTTATTAGAAATACAAGTTTATTTGGAGTTTTAATCATTATCGTTTGTTTTCACTATATCTTGGGTTTATGACTGATTTCTAGATTGTTCAAGTGTACAATTGGATTAATCTATTGATCATTCTAATGCTAGTATTGATTTATGGGATAAGTAATCGTCTACCGACTCGTGCATAAGTAGAAATCATGAGACCTTGCAGAGGGATTTTGTGGAGTAATTTTTAATGAAGAAAACACCATCAAGTGGACCTTGATCTAAGAGTTTAACTACTGGGATCAACCTAAATTCACAAAGCTTAAAGCATTCAATTGGGTTACACCTTGAGTGATTTACTACTTGGTGGTTCAGAAGAATAGAATATGGTTGTCGAGAACTTCTGTATCCAGTGATAAAATGAGTTTTGGGGATGACACTGATCTGGATGTTATTCTACGGTTGGTGATAAATGATTCTAACAAAAGATAGATATGTATACTATTCGAGTCAATGTTTGGTAACGGCGAAGGACTCCCTAATAATCTCTTTCTTTTATTGTTTTCTTATTTAGTTAATTAATCTTCAAAACCCCCCTTTGTCTTTTACTTTATTTTAGTTTTGCTAATCCGAATAACATCTCAATTACACAGCTCCTCTGTGGGAACGATCCTTACTACCACTATATTACTAGTTAATTAGTCGAAAATATTTTTATTAATTTGTTGCACTTACGACACGCATCAAATTTTGGCGTTGTTGCCTGGGAGCAGTTGCTAATTGATTTGTTATTTGATTTAGTTTGTTTAGTAGTTTAGAATTTTTCACGTTTTTCTTTAGTGTTTTTCATATTTTTAGGTTCCGTGGTGTTAACAACTCGTTGAAGGTGTTCAACTCTCGTTCGGGTGGTAAATTCTTAAAACAGGTTATAAGTATCATTTTTAGTTATTTTTGTTTTAGGTTTTAGTTTTTTGTTTAGATTCTTCTTTTTCTTGTGAATCGTCATGTTTCCATTCGGAAATAACATATATGGATCACAAGATCAATCAAATAATAGTGGTAATCAATATGGTTATCAATCTCAATCTTATGACAACTACCAACCATACCAAGGGTATAACCAAAACCAATCTTTTGGATAGGACCAATACCCTACGGAACCTTATGATTATTCTCATACATGCCAATGACTTTATGGTGGGTATGTAAGTGAAAAATCACGAGGATGGGAGGATAGTTATGCTTCTAATCATATTTCTTCTAATGTTGAAGAACAAATATGTACCATGATGGAAGAAATTTACATTCAAATTGATCAATCGCTCCAACCTCAACATCAACATAAAAAAGTCTCTAGTTTTGAAGATACTTTCTGTACGATGGTAGAAGAGTGTCAAAGAAACATGGTTCAATATTTTCAGAACATAGATGAATCACTCCAAGAAGTCCGGGAGGGCATGAACAAACTTAAAAAGAGACATAAATCGAATTATTGTGGAAATAGAAAAAGATGATCAACCTTTCGAAATTCCATGTAAAAAAGATGAAGTTATGCCAACTCTGGTTCATAATAACGATAATTCGCCTATTCAAAAGGAGGAGCCTTGGTATAACAGAACCATTGATCTAAAAGGGGTAATATACTAAAACGCATATCAACGTTATAAAGAATATCCTGTTTACAATGTTTTTAGCCCAGTTGATTTGCAAGTAGAAGACTCGGTTATTTCTTCTGAAGAGACTCATACCAATTATCCAATGGTTTATACCGAAAAGGATCTCCTTATAGTGGAATTTGACTCTGACGATGAGAGTTTTGATGAGATGGTGATTGAGAATGAAACTGAATTGATTGATTTCGTGAAATACCCAATTGAGCTTACCAAGGATTATAATGATGCTGAGATTTCAGTTAAAGAAGAAACTGACGAAGACTGGTTTTTAAAGAGTTTGATAGAGGACCACGATATACATAAGGTAAATAATCCATTGGATTTCTTTAAGAATGATGAGGATCCTGTAATACAAGAGATCGTGAAAGGTTTGTCTAATCCTTTACATACCCCTATATATTTTGATCCTCCCCCGATCGAAATAGTTCCCCAAAAGTTTGTTCCGATTTTTAAGGATCTATATCACTTAGGGTTGAATATATATGCTACAAAAATCCTTAAAAATTATTTTGCTTCTAACTATCTACCACTAGATGTGTTTGATTCTAACACTGTGCAGGTTCATCGAGAGGAAATCGTAAAAGTTCCCGCATTCTATGTTCTTTATAGATTTCCAAGTGTTGAAAGACTAAGTGTGGGGGAAACTTCCATAAAGTACTAGTTTCAATATTTTACATCTTATGCTAACGTTTTTGTGAAGCTGTTATTAGAAATACAGATTGTTGTCTGGGTGGATCCCCAGATTTTCAGATTATTGGTTTACGGGCGATAACCAGAAAGTCAGGCTGGGGATGTTAAACTAAGCATTACATGGGAGGAAACCCATTGGTTTTGTATTTTTATCTTTTGCTTTTAACTTTTAGTTTTCATAGTATTACTTGATTTCCATCTTGACTTTACACTGAAGGAGTCAATTTACATTGAGGACAATGTAAGGTTTAAGTGTGGGGGAGTATTTAGCATAGAGAGTTTTTAGCTTTACGTTTTAGTTTTGCATGAAAATATTTAACTTTTAGATATCTTAGAGTTACTATGGAATATTATAGAACTAAATTCGGGTTTCTTAGTTGTTGAGAGGCAATAGCTGACAAAAAGGGACTTAAACCGCCAGTGGAAAATTAAGTGCAGAAAAAATATAATATTTGAGAAGCTGATCAATCATTAGTGGAGACTACCTATTGTTACATCAAGCGAGGCACCATACCTTCAATTCTTTATAGCTGACTAAAATTGTCCTTTAGAGTGTGTGTCATCTTACGCTAATTCCGGGTAGAATGACGAGCTACCCAACTTTGCACCCCTTCACTTTTTAATCTCTTGAGTGTTAATTTTATCAATCATGACGGTGACATCAGAATTGCGAACTAACCTTGACTTGTAGTTTGATTTGCAGTTGGCACCATTTGTTTCTCAACAACAAAAAGTCTATAGAAACATTATCATTATCAACAAGAGGAGTATCAAAATCATGAAGAAAGTTGAATACAATCAAGGTTTACAAGCAACAGTACAAGAAAGAACAAATTTTATATTCAAGTAAAGCAACAATACAATAAGAAGAATTTTATATACATGTTGAAGACTTACGTACAAGAGTGAAAGAAATTGAAAGATGAGAGTTAGTGAAGTTCATGATATCAAGGAAACATAAGTTGTGAAGAATCAAGTGGTATAATCCTTGTCCCACGGCCATAGTAGTTTTATTTTATTTTCAGTATTTTATTTGAAGTTAAAAAAGAAAAGAAAAAAAGAACGAAAAAAGAAAAAAAAGAAAAAAAAATGTTTATCACTGCTTTTGTATATTTCCTTTTATATTCATTCAATAAGGCCGTGGGGAAGAAGAAATCTACAAAGAAGTTTCAAGCAACAAGAAATTGAGGATAAAGTTACAATTTGTCAAAGATCTACGAAGTTCAAGAGTTTATCATCGACAGTTGAAGCCAAAGACGAAGACGTTTCTATGGGACGCTGTGAGAGTGGTGTTGATTGTCGATTGGATGAGAAGGTGAGTGAGCATTCCTATCCTTACATAGTGGTTGATTTCCTTTCTTAGAGATTGTTAGAGAAAGAAAAAACAAAAAAAAAAATCTTTTTCGTCCCACGTTCTATGGGATAACATCTTCATATAGTTCGGAAGGTTATTTTTCCTTCCCACCATTCTACGTGTGCAATAATTCTATCTTCACACCTGCCTGCATACATGCATGACAACCGCAAAGTATGTCTTTTGAGTGTCAATTTTATAAAACCCTATTGGTGAGTCAGAAGTCGAGGCAGAATGCTTATTCGATCGCTTATTGAGTCTGGATTCTTTCATATGGTTGTCTTTCTCCTAACTTAAGAGTTAAGCATGATAATTATGATCTTTGATATTTCTAATTCTTGGAAGTTTGTGATTTCGAAGTTGGAGTCGGTTTTGTGGGTATATCTCTTGTAAATCCTCACGGGACTATAACTCGTCCACTAGAGACACCTAGGGGTGTAAAGTCTTGTTGCACATGCTAAGTTTAACCGTGTCCACAACGAAATGGAGTTGTTGTATTTTAGTTTAGTTTAGATAGTAGTTTGCTCGAGGAGTAGAAAAAGCTAAGTGCGAGGGAATTGGATAAGTGCATAATTCATATGATATTAGTGTCAAAACCATACTAATATTTGTTATAATTATTGCATATTACCTTTTATTATTTATTTTTTCTAGTTTATGCATTTTGTTAGGTGAATCATTCAAAATGAGCTACAAAGGGCTAAAATGAGCAAGGAAGTAAATCATTACAAGTGAAGGAGGATCCAATACCAAATCATACTTACTCAAATTTATGAGTTATTAATACCATCTTTAAGAGAACGATAATATGAAGCTAACGCAAAAAGAATGAGGTCATTCCGACATCGGACGAAGAAGTTATGAGCAAAATGAGTTTGAAAGACTTGATTGTACAGAGAGAAGTTCGGCTGATAATTGTTCAACTCGAATCAGCCGAACCTAGAGCATAAAGATCATTATTTTCAAAGAGTCTACATGAGAATGTTCATGGATCATACCTTTTGCTCCACTTCCAGTTCCTATGGCAATAGGGGTGGGGTTTCTCCTTGTTCCAACGCAAACAAAAAACCTCCGCCGTCTCTGGGATTTTCTTAGTGTTTTATTACTAAGTATAGTTATGCTTTTTTCAATCGACCTGTCTATTCAACAAATGAATGGTAGCTCCATTCATTGGACGCAAAATTGACTTATAACTCAAGGAAACACGGTCCCAGAAGGTTTCTAAACCCTTGAAAGAGGAAACTTGAGAGCCAAGCATTAAAGGCTATAAAAAAAGACATCTTGGAAGGAATCTCTTCAACCTTCTACTTCTCATACTACAATTCTACATCAAAAACCTAGGATTTTCCCCTTTAGGGGTAAACCATTCTTCTTTGTATCATGAGTAGCTAATTCTTTTGTTGATTAAGGATGAATTCAATGTTCAAAGCGTGAAGCTTTATTAGTAATACAAGTTTATTTGGAGTTTTAATCATTATCGTTTGTTTTCACTATATCTACGGTTTACGAATGATTTGTAGATTTTTCAAGTGTACTATTGGATTAATCTATTGATCATTCTAATGCTAGTATTGAGTTATGAGATAAGTAATTGTCCACCAACTCGTACACAAGTAGAAATCATGAGACATTGCAGAGGGATTCTTTGGAGCAAATGCGAGTGAAGACAACACCATCGAGTGGACATTGATCTAAGAGTTTAACTACTGGGATCAATTTAAATTCACAAAGCTTAAAGCATTCGATTGGGTTAAACCTTGAGTGATCTACTACTTGTTGGTTCAGGCGAATAGAATCTGGTAGTCGAAAACTTCCGTATCCAGTGATAAAAGGAGTTTTGGGATGACACTGATCTAGCTGATATGGTGATAAATAATTTTAACGAAAGATAGATAAGTATACTATTCGAGTCAACGTTTGGTAATGACGAAGGACTCCCTAATCATATCTTTCTTTTATTGTCTTCTTATTTAGTTAATTAATCTCAAAACCCCCCTTTGTCTTTTACTTTATTTTTGTTTTGCTAATCCGAAAAACATCTCAATTACACAACTCCTATGTGGGAACGATCCTTACTACCACTATATTACTAGTTAAATAATGGGAAATATCTTGATTAATTTGTTGCACTTACGACACACATAAATTAGCTTCCCATTCACATCTTCTAGCAGTGATATAGTTGTCTTCTAGGCAGAGTTCTCGAGTTCTGATAGGACAGGGGGTCACTGATTGCAACGGAGTTTGAGAAGCGGAACTTAATTGGTCGAGTTTTAGAGTCCGAATTGAATCTCCATACTTTGTGGAGAGTCCCCAACACATTCCTTTGCATCGACCATGTCCTCCAAGGGAGGCTTGGCTCGAGTATGAACATCTTCTACAAAGAGCAGGCGTTTTCCATTCATAACATGATTCAGAGCAACGAAGATATCCTTGCGTTGTCCTTTCGAGAGGCAGAGAAACTCACACATGTATTCTATCAGGGATTGAGCTGTCTGATTGGTCGTCTCCCTAGAGAGAGCAAAGTTCCTAATATGAAGATGATTCTTGTGGACTCCTTCAACTTCCAATTGTAACTCCCCCGATTCCATCTTTTCTTTGAAGATACGCTTGAGGTTGTTGCATTCGCTGGTTGGATGACTGACATATCGGTGATAATGACGTATTTTGGATCTGCTAACTACTGGGTCGTAGGCGTCGAGAAGTTCGAGCACTTTTTCCATCAGAATCGGGAAATATGGGAACATTACGTTCGGCTTCACATCTTGCTCATATTGTGGCTACAATTGCTGCTATTGCTGTCATGGGGATTTTATCAAGGTTGGATTGGAAGAAAAATGTTTTGTCTGTGACTCTGGTTGAGATGGATCTTTCCTCTTGGATCCTTCACTACTGATAGCACCAATTGATGGCTGGACGACGTATTGTTTGTTGACTAGCCGTCGACTCCCACGGGTATCCCTACGATTTTTCTCTCTCACGAGTATGGTTCTTTCCAGTAACGCAGGATCAGTAATGGCAGATTGTTTCGCATCTTCGTGTAACTCAATTTTTTTTTGGAAATGTGAATTGGTCGATTGTCAGCCATGCAAAATTATTTCAAGTCCTTACTTCACAAATATAGATTAGAGTATAGTAATAAGAACAAGTTCGTTCCTCAGGGAGATATGGGTTGTTAACTATTTTTGATTACTTATGTAAATAGGGGGGGGGGGGGTGTTTTCTGATTTAATCTAAATTAAACTAATAAAAATCAATTAAAGTTGTAAATAATATGATGAGAGTACTGGTTAGAAATTTCATCTTCCGTCATCAGACATGTTATCAATCAAACTCAATTTTCAATTTTTTCTTAATATCAATAACCCTAAAGCATCCTATCGCAACTCCTGCAAAACTCCTTTTATCATCAAAGGTGCAAGAGCCACTCTTTGAATCCTTTTCACTAAATAACTTGGCGCAAGAGCCACTCAAGTTTAATCCAATGAAAGCAATGGTATTTGTGAGTTGAGGTTATTCTAAGCAATACGGCGCAGGAGCCACTCGGGTTTAGCCTAGGTCAAGCTTCTACACATAATCGCATGGCAACATCCCGTCGTTAGAAATTATGCTATGCTACTTGTAACAAGGGTCTTTCGACAATTACGGATCTCAAACCATAGTTTATCTATAGATATGATTATATGGTTATTTGATTCACGACTCAAACAAACAAACACTCAATCATAAAAACGCTTTGAATAGTAGAACATGATCGATATTAAAAAGGTTATAAAAATTAAGAATGAATAATTTTAATTAATAACATGTCCTAGACTTCATACTACATCTCTAACCAATAAAAAGAGCTTAGTTACTCGTAATAGAGTTAGCAAAAATTAAAGTAGAAATGGTGTAAAAAGAAAACTATTATCGGCAAAAAGCTTTAGCTATCTCCGTTGATAAGCCGGCCTCCGTAAAACACCTCTTCTTCTTTTATTCGCTTTTTGTCTCCCGTTCTATGCATCTTTTCTTTTCTTTTTTCTGTGTATTTTCTATATATCTGTGAGATTATTCACGACCATATTTATAGAGCTACATCACCGCCTCAATTAGGGAGTTTGATCCAAATAGGACTCTTAACACCGACCAACAAGTTTTCCGTTGAAAACACGAACTATAGCCACATTTCTTCTTTTCCTCAAATATTTCATACAAGCCTCAACACCTATTTTCTCTCCATGTAAACCCAGTTCCTCTCAAACTCTCTTCCATGACCTTGCGTAACTCGACCTTGCCAACAAACCCTCTTCTCTAACTGACTCGAGAACAACACTATCATATCGAGCTCCACCTTTACCAGCTCATATCCACAGCCTCAACTCCATTTTTATTCATGAACTCGAATTTTTACCTTGCCTCCACAGATCACCATCAACACAGACCACCATCAACTTTTAATCACTGAAATCCACCACTCGAGTTTCTCCATCTTCAACTCCTCGAGACAATAGCAACAGCTACCACCTATGCAACTTTAATGCCAACACAGACTTCGAGATCCTCCTCGGGTTCCATAGAATAATAATGGCAGTAAACATTATTCACTTAACATGCAGGCTCGAGCTCCCATCATCTTCACTGGTTTTCTCATTACGAGTCGTCATCAATCACAGATTTGAACCCACTGTCTCTTCAGTTGAGCCATCAACAACCATACATCACTGCCGTGATCATTCAATCACAACCATTAATGACTTCCATGAACTGTTAGCTATCACAGAATTAAGCTCACCCTACTTTGAACTCGAAATCACCATCGACTGCCACCAATATAATAGCAGCAATCATCTCAGTTGTACCATAAACCATCGACCATCATCACCGATGATCAATGATCATCATCACAGGCATTAGAATCTCTTCCTTTTTTCTCTCTATATCCACCACAGACTCTATCATGATTCTTCTCTGAATTGTCATATCATCACAAGCAAGCTCAATCTTCATCAACAATTATCACTTATGCAGTCAGCGATGGATCACAGCGGCACTAACAACCAATTTCACTGTTGAATTCACGAAGAAGAAGGTGGTGCCCCTTAGCAAGTTGAACGGGGTTGGTAACATTATTCAAATATGGGCATCCCTTATCATATGACGAAGTGTCAATAGCCGTTTCCCTTCAAACGACCATTTTCCCTTTGTTTTTGTTTTGCTTGTAACTTCTTTGGACGACCTCGGAATGACTTCGTTCTTTCGCCGTTGGCTTCGTAATTCAATTTCCTACAAGACGGTGAGTCAACTTGATAATAAAACACATAAATTACCAAAGTAATAATAATACAAAGTAATTCGCACAAAATGTAACAAATAAGTGTAAGAAAATGTTACTTAAAATATGTAAATTATGCACTTAATAAAGTCCCCCACACTTTCCTTTTGCTAATCCTCGAGCAAACTACAAATCTAAACTAACTGCATCAACTCCCTTTCGTTGAGGATACCACACTTAGCATGTGTAACAAGCCTTTAAACCCTTAGGTGTCCCTAGTGGACGAGTTATAGTCTCATGAGGGTTTACTAGAGATTTACCCACAAAACTTACTCCAACTTTCGAAAATTCCAGAATGCATTGATGCGTCGAAAAACAGACTTTGCTTTACCACAAGCACACAATGTCGAAAGATGTAGACAAGAGCAAAATACGGTTCATTCCCACAAGGAGTGTGTATTACTTATACTAATTAATTCAAGTAACTTTCAGGTTAAAAGATGTTTTTCCGATTTTTGTAAAGAATTAAACTAATGAATGAATTAGAACTATTTAATGAAGATTGAAATCAATAATAGAAAAGTGTTAAGGTTTCGGGAATCCTTCGAAGATTAGGGTTTACTTGTTTTCATCACAAAGGGTATCGATTTTACTCGTGCAAAATAGAAAATCTAGCTACTAATACACAGAAGATATCACGTTTAAGAATCGTAGAAAAGAATTTTCAAAAAGAATTTTCAAAAAGAATTTTCAAAAAGAATTGTTTGTTCTCAACCTAAGGTAGAATTTCGAAGTACTAAGTATACATGGCATAAATAGTCAAAGAATATTCATAAAACGATTATCGCGAAAGGGTCGACGAGTTCTTCTACTAATCAAACAATTAACTATACATGACATAGAACATGAAAAATCATCGAGAAAGATAAAACATTGAAAGAGAGACAAAAAATTAACATTAAGATTTTATAGTTGAAAACCCTAGTTTTGAAACACAAGAAAATCTATCTATACAAGTTCATCCTTTCACCCTAACAAAGAAATTTAGCTAGACATGACTTTCTTAAAAGCCATTAAAATTGATTAAGAAAATATTCTATCTGTGAGAAGTTGTGTAGAAAATTGTATCTAGGCTCCCCTTTATATAGGCTTTGGTGACTTCCTCTTGATCCTTATCCAACTAGGAAACCTAATCTCATTAACTTTTCCACCTCCTTTTGATCCTTATCCAGTTAGGATACTTGACCTCCTCAAAAACCAATAAAACCCCTAATTTTCACGTCCAAGGCGAGCCCAAAACGCTCCCCTTATTTTTCTTCCCGCGCAGACCCAATAAGGCCCAACAGATACCAAATCCAAGTTGGTTTCACGGTTTTGCTCATAACTTTTTCATACGAATTCGGAATGACTTAATTCTTTTTTCGTTGGCTTCACCTTTCAATTCTCTACATGATGGTGTGAAGAATTCCTGGATTTGGACACGTTCCAGCTTATCTTGAGTCTTTATTCCTTTGTATCACTTCTTTCCTTGCACAATTAAGTGCTAATTCAATTCTTCTGGACGATTCCACCTAAGAAAAGATAAATAAACAAAAACAAACATAATATACAATAATTAACATGAAATATAGCAAATAAGTGGATGAAATTGACACACTAAATATGTAAAATATGCACTTATAAATCCTCCCACACTTAGCTTTTGCTAGTCCTCGAGCAAACTACAAATCTAAACTAACCTAAACTACAAAAACTCCCTTTCGTTGAGGACATGGTCACACTTAGCATGTGTAACAAGCCTTTAAACCCCTAGGTGTCCCTAGTGGACGAGTTATAGTCTCGTGAGGGTTTACTAGAGATATACCCATAAAACCTACTCCAACTTCCAAATATTCCAGAGCACATGCATCCAAAGAGCTAAGAGGACATAAAGTTTCTTCACACTAATAATAAGAAGTTAGATGTATCAAAGAACATTATTTCATGCTTAACTCTTGAGTTAGGAGAAAACCACCATATGAAAAAATTCAGGATCGAGAGCGACCAAATGTTTCTGCCTCACCAATATGGTTTTATGAATTTGACACTCAAAAGAAGCACTTTATGGTTCTCATGTGTGCAAGAAGGAATGAAGATAGAAATTTTGCACACGTTGAATGGTGGGAAGGAAAATCCTTATGAATTATATCTGAATATCCCATAGAAATATGGGACGAAAAATACATGTTTTCGGATGATCTCTACGAAAGGAAGTCAACCACTATGCGAGGATGGGAATGCTTACTCACCTTCTCATCCAATTTACAATCAACACCACTTTCACAGCGTCCCATAGAAACGTCTTCGACTTCAACTGTAGATGATGAACTTTTGAACTTCGTAGAACTCTAACAATTTCTAACTCTTTTCTTCTTAAATTCTTGTTGTTTTTAAAACTCTTTATAGATTTCTTCTTCTCCACGGCCTTAGTGAATAAATACAAAAACAAATATACTTTAAAACAATAAAAAACAAATATATTTTTTTCTTCCTTTTTCTGTTTTTTTATATATATATTCCTGATTTTTTTTTTGTTGACAAAGTATATAAAATACAAACTAAAAGAATAACAATGAAACTAATATTGCCGTGTAATAAGGACTACCACTTGATTTTTTACAACTTGTATTGTCTCGATATCATGAACTTCATTAACTCACATCTTTTGCTTTCTTTCGCTTTTTGTATATAAGTCTTCAACTAGGATATAAAATTTTACTCTTGTAGTGTTGCTTGTTGATGATGATATGTTTCTATGGACTTGTTGTTGTCGAGAGAAAAATAGAGTGGTGCCAACTGCAAATCAAACTACAAGGTAAGGTTTTTTCGTAATTCTGATGTCACCGTCATGATTGATAGAAATAGCAATTAAGAGATCAAAAAGTAGTGCTGAAATGGTGCGAGGTTGGGTAGCTCATCATTCTACCCGGAATTTACGCAGATGAAACACTCTAAACGGACAGTTGAAGGTTTGGTGCCTCACTCAGGGTATTGAATGATCAACAACTCTATTAGTGAACTCGCCACCGGCGGTTTAAGTCCCTTTTTGTCATCTATAGCCTCTCAACAACTAAGCACCCCGAATATAGTTCTCTAATACTTCTAAGTTCAGTTATTTCGCTAAGAACTCCGTATGTAAACGTAGCTAAAAGTATACTAAGTGACTCTAAAATATCTAAAAGTTTGAGGTTTCATGCAAATAATTACGAAAAAGTTAAAAAATTTCTGCCTAAAAAGTGAATACTTAAGAATTCTATATGCTTAATTACTCCCCCACACTTAAACTTTACATATTCCTCAAAGTAAACTGACTCATCCAATGTAAAAATCAAGATGGGAAATCCTAAAATGATATGAAACAAGCAATCAAAAAAACTAAAAAGATAAGGTGAATAAAACAAATCTGATGGGTTGACTCCCATGAAGCAAATGATACTTGTTTCTCTGCTAACACCGCAATTAATCTCAAACAAAATGATAATGGTACCAAAAATATAAAGTCTGAAAAGTTGGGGATCATCCCAATATATAAGTTTTTCTACAAATATGAACCTGCAAACACCAGATTGATTAATACCAATAAAGCTAAATAAAGTGAATTGAACCTTAAGGTTCAAAAGAGAAAGATTCCTACTCGTACATTTATTCATAGTAACACAAAAATCAGACTCATGGATTACAAGTAAAGATTGTTGAGATACTTTAACACTTTTTATGTACCCTAAATTAGGTTCTAAGTCCGCAGAAATTACTTCCATGGTTGTGTTATCTTCATCAACCATTTGAAGGCGCAATGCATTGACAATGTCAATAAGCATCGAATCATCGGAATCTGCAAATTGAGCTAAACATACATCTAGTGGTTCAATTTTAGCAAAATCAATAGTTTGGCCAATATCAATCTCCTCATCAATTATACACGCATTTATAAAAGCACTCGATGGATCAATGAGACAATCATTCAATGCAACATAAGTTTCAGGAGTAATTGGATCATTATCATCTTCTTCTAGGTGACCGGTAGGAATCTCACAATTCACATGATTAGAATGTATATCAATTTGCACATCCACTGCCTCTGAGTCGTTAAACTCGACAATAGTATCCCCTGTATAAACAGGTTCTCCTAAATCATCATCACCATCTGAATAATTAGTCAAATAATCATCAGTATAATCTAGAGTGGAACAAGATATACCGAATTCAAATGTCATAATAGTATCTCTATTCCTATAATCACAAGTTTCAAGTTCATCATCATTCTCAAAGAACAAAGATTCATTGTTCCTAACAGTTTCATTATTAATATCATGAGAAACATAAAAATCATAACTTGGAAGCATTATATAGAGGACATTATTTCAGAAAGTCTTTGAGCAGATCGTTCAGTTGATTGGACAATATTGTGACAATACTGTTCAATTGATTTTCCCATGTCGTGACTCTACTGTTCCATCATAGATGAGAGTAATGCATATGGTTCACAGTATGATTGATCATCTCTCTCATACTGTGAATTATACGTGTGTGAATAATAATTGGAATTAGTATAATGTAACTCATAACCTGGGTAAGGTTGGTAATAATCATAACCTTCACAAGGTCCGGAATGATCATACCCATGAGAATAATTCCAAAAAGAAAAGAAATTACAAAAAAAATTAAAGATTTCCTAATACAACTTTTCTAAATTAAAATAACAAACTCTTTATCTTCTTTTCCGTTCTTTTAGCTTTAACTTTACTCCAAGTCTTTCAATCACCAAAATCTTTGGCTCAATTTCTTTTCGTTTTCGTTCCAAAACCTAAAAACAACTCCACGGCAGCGGTGCCAAAAACTTGATCCGTTGGAAAACCGACTTTGTTTTACCGCAAGCACACAGTGTCGAAAGATGTAGATAAGAGAAAATACGGTTCATTCCAACGAAGAGTGTGTATTACTTATACTAATTAATTCAAGTAACTTTCAGGTCAAAAGATGTTTTTCCGCTTTTTATAAAGAATTAAACTAATGAATGAACTAAAACTATTTAACGAAGAATGAAATCAATAATAGAAAAGTGTTAAGGTTTCGGGAATTCGTCGAAGATTAGGGTTTACTTGCGTTCATCACAAAGGCTATCGATTTTACTCGTGCAAAATAGCAAATCTAGCTACTAATACACGAAAGATATTTCGTTTAAGAATCGTAGAATTTTTTTTTCAAAAGAATTATTTGTTCTCAACCTAATGTAGGATTTCGAAGTACTAAGTATACGTGGCATACGTGGCATAAATAGTCAAAGAATATTCATAAAACGATTATCACGAAAGGTTCAACGAGTTCTTCTACTAATCAAACAATGAACTATACATGGCATAAAACATGAAAAATCATCGAGAAAGATAAAACATTGAAAGAGATACAAAACATTAACATTAAGCTTTTGTAGTTGAAAACCCTAGTTTTGGAACACAAGAAAATCTATCTCTACAAGTTCATCCTTTCACCCTAACAAAGAAATTTAGCTAGACATGACTTTCTTAAAAGCCATTAAAATTGATTAAGAGAATATTCTATATGTGAGAAGTTGTGTTGAAAATTGTATCTAGGCTCCCCTTTATATAGGCTTTGGTGACTTCCTCTTGATCCTTATCCAACTAGGAAACCTAATCTCATTAAACTTTTCCACCTCCTTTTATCCTTATCCAATTAGGATACTTAACCTCCTCAAAAACCAATAAAAACCCTAATTTTCACGTCAAAGGCGAGCCCAAAACGCTCCCCTTATTTCTCTTCCCGCACAGACCCAATAAGGCCCAACATATACCAAATCCAAGTTGGTTTCACGGTTTTGCTCATAACTTCTTCATACGAACTCGGAATGACCTCATTCTTATTGCGTTGGCTTCACCTTTCAATTCTCTACATGATGGTGTGAAGAATTCCTGGATTTGGACACGTTCCAGCTTATCTTGAGTCTTTATTCCTTTGTATCACTTCTTTCCTTGCACAATTAAGTGCTAATTCAATTCTTCTGGACGATTCCACCTAAGAAAAGATAAATAAACAAAAACAAACATAATATACAATAATTCACATGAAATCTAGCAAATAAGTGCATGAAATTTACACTCTAAATATGTAAAATATGCACTTATCACACATGCAAGCTAAGAGGACATAAAGCTTCTGCACACTAATAATAAGAAGTTAGATTATCAAAGAACATTATTCTCATGCTTAACTCTTGTGTTAGGAGAAAACCACTATATTCAGGATCGAGAGCGGCCGAATGTTTGTGTCTCACTAATATGGTTTTATGAATTTGACACTCAAAAGACGCACTTTATGATTCTCATATGTGCAGGCAGGAATGAAGATAGAATCCTGCACACGTTGAATGGTGGGAAGGAAAGGTAACCTTCTGAATTATATGAAGATGTTATCCCATAGAGATGTGGGACGAAAAAAAACCTTTTTTTCCTCTGATGATCTCTAAGAAAGAAAATCAACCACTACGCAAGGATGGGAATGCTTACTTACCTTTTCACCCGATTCACAATCAACATCACTCTTACTGTATCCAATAAAAACATTCTTCAGTCTTGGATATTCAACTGTTGATGATGAACTCTTGAACTTCGTAGAACTCTAACAATTTCTAACTCTCTTCTTCTCACATTCTTGTTGCTTGAACTTATTTATAGATTTCTTCTTCACCACAGTCTTATTGAATGAATACAAAAGGAAACATGCACTAAAGTGATAATCATTATTCTTTTTTTTTTTGATTGGATAACTTGAAAAATAAAATTAATATGGTCGTGGGATAAGGACTTTACCGCTTGATTCTTCACAGCTTGTATTGCCTCGATATCATGAACTTCACTAACTCACATCTTTTGCTTTCTTTCACTTTTGTACATGAGTCTTCAACATGTATATATAATTCTGCTCATTGTATTGTTGTTTTACTTGAATATGAAATCAGTTCCTTCTTGTACTGTTGCTTGTATACCTTGAACGTCTTCAACTTTCCTTCGAATTTGTAATGCTCCGCTTGTTGATGATGATATGTTTCTATAGACCTGTTCTTGTCGAGAAATGGGTGCCAACTGCAAACATGACTACAAGGTAGAGTTAGCAATTCTGGTGACACCCTCATGACTGATGAAATAGCACTCAAAAGATCAAAAAGTAGTGCTGAAATTGATGCAAAATTGGGTAGCTCATCATTCTACCCGGAATTTGCGCAGATGAAACACCCTAAACGGACAATTGAAGGTTTGGTGCCTCACTCATGGGTATTGAATGATCAACAACTCTAGTACTAAACTCTCTACCGGAAGTTCAAGTCCCTTTTTGTCAGCTCTAGCCTCTCAACAACTAAGCACCCTAAATATAGTTCTATAATACTTCTAAGTTCAGTTATTTCGTTAAGAACTCCGTATGTAAACTTATCTAGAAGTATACTACGTGACTCTAAAATCTCTAAAAGTTGGAAGTGTTCATGCAAATATGTACAAAAAGTTTAAAAATATCCATACAAAAGCGAATACTAAATATCTAAATCTTAACCACTTCCCTACACTTAAACTTTACATTGTCCTCAATGTAAATTAACTCGTCCAATGTAGAAGTCAAGGTAGGAAATCCTATAATATGATATGCAAAGATAAGAAAAGTAAAACTAAAAAGATAAAGATAGAAATACAAAACCAATGGGTTGCCTCGCACTTAGTGCTTAGTTTAACGTGTTCAGCCCGACTTGACATTCCTTGCTACTCCTCTAGAGGGAGTGCATCTACCAAACTGATCTCAACCATCTCAGGTTCAAACGGTTAATAATAAGGCTTCAAGCGATGCCCGATCACTTTAAGCTCTATCACTGTTAAAAAGCTACAAATTTCCACTGTACCATGAGTAAAAACGTTAAGCACAACAAAAGGTCATATCCAACGATATCTCAATTTTCCAAGAAATAAATAAAGGCGTGAATTAAACAGGAGAACTTTATGTCCAACAACAAACTGTTTTCTAGAAATCTTACTATCATGAAAAACTTTTGTTTTCTCCTTGTAGATTCGTGAACTTTCATGTGCATCATTACGAATCTCTACTAGTTCACTCGATTGAAGCTTCCTTTGATTACCAGCCCCATCCATCTCCATGTTACATTGTTGAATATCCCAAAAAGCCTTATGCTTAATTTCAACAGGAAGATGACAAGGTTTACCATACACAAGCCTATACGGAGAATCCCAAAAGGAGTTTTGTACGCGGTTTTGTATCCCCATAATGCATCATTAAAACGTAAACTCCAATCCATCCTTGATGAATTAACTGTTTTCTCCAGGATGGACTTCACCTCTCGATTAGAGACTCCTTCTTGCCCGTTTGTCTGTGGATGATATGATGTAGTAATCTTGTGAGATACATTGTACTTTTTCAACAACCTATATAAGATATTGTTTCGAAAGTGTGATCCCCCATCGCTGATTATGGCTCTTGGAGTTCCGAACCTTGCAAAAATATGATCTTTAAAAAAATCTGTAACCACTTTAGAATCATTAGTAGGGGTGGCTTTAGCTTCCACCTATTTCGAGACATAATCAACAACGAGCAAAATATAAAATTTACTAAAATAATTAACAAAAGGACCCATAAAATCAATGCCCCAAACATCAAAAATTTCAACGAAGAAAATAAACTTCTATGGCATTTGATTTCGAGCACCTAGATTGCCCGTTCTTTGGCACCTATCACAAGTTGTACATTATACATACACATCTTTAAATAAAGTGGACCAATAGAACCCACTTTCAAGTAACTTATAAGTGGTTCTCTTTGGTCCAAAGTGTCCTCTATAAGCATATGAATGACATAGAGATAAGATAGAATTGTATTCGAATTCGGGTACGCACCTTCGCATAACTTGGTCTGAACAATTGAGAAGAGTCGCTCATCTGGGAAGCTTTCACGCAGCGGGATAGCTTCTTCATATAAAGTAAGACCTCAAGTGATATGCAATGGTGTTCTCAATTCCTTTCTTGTCTTTAATTTCGAGATCAAACTCTGGTAGGAGTAGTATCCATCGAATAAGCGTTGGTTTCACCTCTTTCTTTGTAAGTAAGTACCTAAGTGCTGCATGATCAGATTACACAACAACTTTCGTACCCATCAAATAAGAACAAAAAATTTCCAATGCAAAAACGATTGTTAACAACTCCTTTTCAGTGGTGGTGTAGTTCTGTTGGGCCCTATTCAACGTTCTGGAAGCATAATAAATAGTATGAGGAAGTTTCCCAGTACGCTGGCCTAATACTGCACCGATCGCATAGTCACTGGCATCACACATTAGCTCGAATGGTTTGCTCCAATCAGGTGGTCTAATGATAGGGGTTGTTATCAAAAGTTCTTTCAAACAGCTGAATGCCGCCAAACACTTCTCGTCAAAGTTAATAACCATATCTTTTTGTAATAGTTGGCACAATGGTGATGCAACCTTGGAAAAATCCTTGATAAACCTTCGATAAAATCCTGCATGACCAAGAAAGAACGAATCTCCCTCATCGTAGTGGGAGGGGTAAGAGCACAAATAAGATCGATCTTAGCTTTATCAACTTCCAAGCCTTTAGAAGATATAATATGGCCTAAGAAGATGTTATGAGTTACCATAAAATGCCAATTCTTCCAATTTAGCACAAGATTAGTTTCAACACAACATTTAAGAATCAATGTAAGGTTATCCAAGCACAAGTCAAATGAATCACCATACACACTGAAATCATTCATAAAAACGTCGATAATGTTTTCAACGTAATCTGAAAAGATACTTACCATACACATATAGAAGGTAGCAGGTGCGTTATACAAACCAAACGACATCCTTCTGTATGCAAATGTTCCGAAAGGATATGTAAAAGTAGTCTTCTCTTGATCCTCCGGTACTATAACAATCTGACTGTAACCTGAATAACCATCAAGAAAACAGTAATAAGAGTGTCCTGACAATATTTTTAAAAGAAATATCATGAGTTGGTGAGCATTGTTGCAACGAATTGAGTTCACCAATAGCTTCCTCAAATTCATCCCCTAATTTAAGCTCGGTTTTTGGATCTGTAAGATCTTTAAAACTCACACTCATCGTGATAATAGTTTCCAATGGATTATTACTCCCCAAATTAAACATCAAATTAAACATTTGTTGAGCTAAAGAGTCAATATCATCAATGGAGAAACAAGAATGGACATCACTAGGATATCACATCGCCTCATAAATGTTGAAATGTATTATTTCTCTATCAAATTCCATTGTCAACGTCCCATTATAGACATCATTTTTTTTTCTCGTTGTTCGCATGAATGGACATCCCAGTAGCAACAGTATAGACGAATCAATTGATCTATCTGTCATCTCCAGTATGCAGAAATTTTCCGAAAAGACTAGATGATTAACC
This sequence comes from Papaver californicum, assembly GCA_023531435.1. Classification (NCBI taxonomy): domain Eukaryota; kingdom Viridiplantae; phylum Streptophyta; class Magnoliopsida; order Ranunculales; family Papaveraceae; genus Papaver; species Papaver californicum. The sequence goes on from JAJJMC010016780.1 coordinate 4,899,740, forward strand.
CGCACAAACACATCTTCAACAATACCTCTAGGGTATACATTATAACGGTCAGCTAGTTGTAAAACAATTCCATTTTCTTTCAAAGGTCCTAAATTAAGAGATTCATATATAGATGCAGGAATAACATTTATAGATCCTCCTAAATCAATCATAGCCTTATTAAACGTTGTGTTACCAATAACAATAGGAATATCAAAGCTACCGAGATCTTTACATTTGAGTGGGAGTTTCTTTGGCAACATATTCGAAGCTTTCTCCCCTACTCTCATTACCTCATTACCGGTTAATCTTTGTTTATTGGTGCACAAGTCCTTCAAAATTCTCACATATTTGGGGACTTGTTTAATCGCATCTATGGGTGGAGTATTCATATGAATCTTCTTGAAAAAGTCTAAGATCTCCTTATCTTGCTCCGCCTTTTTCGAGTTAGAAAACCTGTGAGGAAAAGGTAAAGGAGGAACATAAGTATAAACATGAGGTTTAGAGTCGTCTTTAGGTACCTCATCGATTTGGGAAGAGTTAGTAATCCCTTTCTCCAAAACTGGCCCCTTAGGGTATTTGTTTTTCTCAGCCTTCTCTGGTTGCACAGTTTGTGTACCACTTCTCAATGTCACGGCGTTGATATTTTCTCTTGGATTGATAGGTTGAGAAGGGAGTTTCCCACTATTCTGTGTCTCCAGATGATTCAGTCTACCGGACATCGTGCTCATCTGAGTTTGTAGCTCTTTTATCGCACTATCAGTTGTTTGCTGATTTTTCTGCATCAATGTCGTCATGTTCTTCATCATAGAGAGCATCTCCGATGATTCTGAGTTTTGAGCTTGTTGTGGAGGTTGTACTTGTTGTTGGAACCTATTTGGACGATTAAAAACCGGCCCTGGAGCTACGGCTTGCTTGTTCGCATAGCTGAAATTTGGATGATCTCTCCATTCTGGATTGTAAGTGTTGGAATAAGGATCATACCGTTGTCTCTGCTGATTTGAGAATACTGCATTCACGTGTTCGGCTTCTTCATCATAAGAGGGGATGATCACTGCTGCTATTTGTTGCATCATCTTCTCCATATTACCAATTTTATACTCTAAATGTGGTGAAGAAGTAACCTCATTAACGCTCCTGACGATTGGTTCTGATCCACGACTTCAAAATTGTTGGGAATTTGCTGTCATGTTCTCAATTAACTCTCTATATTGAGCTACTGTTTTGTTCACTAATGCACCACCACCTGCAGCATCGAGAAGATTTATGTCACTTGTTTGAAGACCCTCATAGAAATACTGGATGATCAATAAATCACCGAATTGATGATATGGGCAGCTAGCCACCAATCTCTTGTAACGTTCCTAATATTCATACAATATCTCTCCTTCCATTTGCTTAATTCCACAAATCTCTTTCCGAATCTGAGTTGCCATTAATGCAGGAAAGTATCTTTCTAAGAAGAGTTTCTTCAAACCATTCCAAGTTGGGACACTTCCAGAAGGTATATAATATAACTATTCCTTAGCAGTATCCATCAAGAAGAATGGAAAATCTCGTAACATGACTCCATCAACATTAGTCTCTGCTTGTAACATGGCTATCACTATGTTATGGAAATCCATTAAATACTTATTTGGATCTTCATTAGTCATTCCACGGAAATTAGGTAGCTCGCGGATCAACCCTGGCTTGATCTCAGATGTAGATGCCGTATGGATACACCATTGTTGCGTGTCCATCTTGTGCGAAGCTAAGTTCTTGAGTGTATGGTTCGCATCACCCATTGCTTCTTGTTCTTCCTCTACGTCTGAATCTGCGAATTCACTTGACGATGTACTAGGAGGAAGTGGAGTGTTCACTTCTCGAACAAAATCTTTTAGTAAAGTACCTGATCGAAGTCGTTTACCGATGGGACTTGGTTTGTCCCCTCTAAGCATTCCCAAAAGATATAGTACCTGAAAAACAATTCTTGAAACTAAGTTAAAAACTAGAAATAAGGAATCAAAAACAAAATAACAATCCGCTATGCCTCCCCGGCAGCGGTGCCAAAATTTGGTCGGTTGTCAGGCAAGCAAAATTATTTCAAGTTCTTACTTCACACATATAGATTAGAGTATAGTAATAAGAACAAGTTCGTTCCTCAGAGAGATATGGGTTGTTAACTATTTTTGATTACTTATTTAAATAGGGGGGGTTTGTTTTCTGATTTAATCTAAATTAAACTAATAAAAAACAATTAAAGTAGTAAATATATGATGAGAGTACTGGTTAGAGAGTTCATCTTCCGTTATCAGACATGTTATCAATCAAACTTAATTTTCAATTTTTTCTTAATATCAATAACCCTAAAGCATCCTATCGCAGGTCTACTTCGGCAAAACTCCTTTTATCATCAAAGGCGCAAGAGCCACTCTTTGAATCCTTTTTACTAAATAATTTGGCGCAAGAGCCACTAGGATCTATCCTAGGTCAAGCTTCTACACATAATTGCATGGCAATATCCCGTCGTTAGAAATTATGCTATGCTACTTGTAACAAGGGTCTTTCGACAATTCCGGATCTCAAACCCTAGTTTATCTATAGATATGAGTATATGGTTATTTAATTCACGACTCAAACAAACAAACACTCAATCATAAAAACTCTTTGAATAGTAGAACATGATCGATATTAAAAAGGTTATGAAAATTAAGAATGAATAATTTTAATTAATAACATGTCATAGACTTCGGACTATATCTCTAACCAATAAAAAAAGCTTAGCTACTCATAACAAAGTTAGCAAAAATTAAAGTAGAAATGGTGTAAAAAAAAAACTATTATCGGCAAAAAGCTTTAGTTATCTCCGTTGATAAGCCGGCCTCCGTAAAACACTTCTTCTTTTATTCTCTTTCTGTCTCCCGTTCTCTGCCTCTTTTCTATTTATTTTCTGTGTATTTTCTATATATCTGTGAGATTATTCAGGACCCTATTTATAGAGCTACATCACCGCCTCTTTTAGAGAGTTTGATCCAAATAGGACTCTTTAACACCGACCAGCAAGTTTTCCGTAGAAAACACGAACTATAGCCGCATTTCTCTTTTTCCTCAAATATTTCATACAAGCCTCAACACTATTTTTCTCTCCATGTAAATCCAGTTCCTCTCAAACTCTCTTCCCTGACCTTGCGTAACTCGACCTTACCAACAAACCCTCTTCTCTAACTGACTCGAGAATAACACCATCATATCGAGCTCCACCTTTACCAGCTCATATCCACAGCCTCAACTCCATTTTTATTCATGAACTCGAATTCTTACCTTGCCTCCACAGATCAGCATCAACACAGACCACCGTCAACTTTTAATCACTGAAATCCACCAGTCGAGTTTCTCCATCTTCAACTCCTCGAGACAACAACAACAGCTACCACCTCTGCCACTTTAATGCCAACACAGACTTCAAGATCCTCCTCGAGTTCCATAGAATAATAATGGCAACAAACATTATTCACTTAACGTCCAGGCTCGAGCTCCCATCATCCTCACTGATGTTCTCATTACGAGTCATCATCAATCACAGATTTGAACCCCACCATCTCTACAGTTGAGCCATCAACATCCATACATCATTGTCGTGATCATTCAATCAGAACCATCAATGACTGCAGTGAACTGTTAGCTATCACAGAATCAAGATCACTGCCTTTGAACTCGCAATCACCATCGACTGCCACCAATATAATATAAGCAATCATCTCTTCTGCACCTTAAACCATCGATCATCATCACCGATGATCAATGATCATCATCACGGGCATTATCAATGTCTTCCCTTTTTTCTCTTTATATCCACCATAGACTCTCCCATGATTCTTCTCTGAATTGTCATATCATCACCACCATGCTCAATCTTCATCAACAATTATCACCTATGCAGTCACCGATGCATAACAACGTCACTAACAACTAATTTCACTGTTGAATTCACGAAAAAGAAGGTGATGCCCCTTAGCAAGTTGACCGATGCTGGTAACATTATTCAAATATGGGCAGCCCTTATCATATGACGAACTTCTTCATGGATGTGTTGCCACAACGCACGATCGTTTTAGACCGCCATACCAATACCCTAATGAAAATCCCCATATGTGTTATATTTGATATCTCGTAGAATGATAGCGGAGTCGTGAATCACTACTATTTTGATTCGGTCAAGTCAAGTCAAATGACTTGCTAATTCAGTGAGGCAAGTCGTGCAACTTATTGGATTGGTAATCAGACTGATTAATGTCGAGTCTGGTAAATTTGGTGTCTATGCACCATCATGGCTTATTTTAATCACCAGATGTTAGCTTAGAAGTGACTTGGCATAAATCTGAAAAATGTTTGAAGCCAAAGTTGCTTAAAGGTTCTTAAGGACCAGTTGTGGAGTATTTAAGAATGAGGTTTGATAGATAACCACATAGGGCTAGCGCTATGACAAGTACATATTTTATATGTTTAGAGTGTCAATTTCAGGCTAGTATTTGCTAGATTTCTTGTGAATTATTGTATATTAAGTTTGTTTTGTAGTTTATGCTTTTATTAGGTGAATCATCCAAAAAGGAGCTACAAAGTGTTAGATTGTGCATGAAGGGAAGTGTTGCAAAGGAAGAAGGACCAAATACCAAGTAGAAGTCCCCCAAATCACCATCTTGAAGAGAACGAAGAAACAAAGCCAACGGTGAAATAACAGAGTCACTCCGACTCCGTATGAAGAAGTTATAAGAAAAACAAGTTCAAACTTTTCTCGGAGGGTCAAGCCATCGAGAAAAGAACATCCATAAAGAAACAATTTTCTCGGAGGGTCAAGCCATAAGGAAAATCAGAATTCTCTGAGGGTCAGGCTATCGAGGCATATATGAGAACTAGGTTTTTGACGGGTTTTTATGATATTTTTGAGTTTCCAAAACCTAGTATGACCGGGATTTGAGCACGGGCACCTCTACAACTTGGGATATCTATTTAAGAGACTCTTTTAATACTTTGGGGGATATAGAGAGATACACATAATTCTTAGACCTAGGTTTTACATAAACAAGAAGAAAATATATAATTTATTCCATATTCTAGGGTTTACCTCTTTTGGGGGAAACCATGTTATTTCTTCATCTTTCTTGTATCATGAGTAACTAGTGTTTATTATTTATGGATGAATTCAATATTCTCAACGAGAATCTTTATTAGTTAATACAAGTTTGTTCGAAGTTATTATCATCATCGTTTTTTTATACTATATTTAGGGTTTATGATTGATTTCTTAGATTGTTTGGAGTGCACGCTAGATTAATCTATTGGCCATTCTATTGCTAATAGAAAGTTGATCGATCCGTAATTGTCGATCATCTCCTACACAAGTAGAGAACGTGATACCTTGTAGAGGGATTCTGTGAAGAAATTGTGTGTGAAGACAAAACTAGCAAGTGGACCGAGCATACTGAGTCTAACTACTAGAATCAAACCTAAATTCACAGAATCTTAAACCGTTCGATTGAGTTACACCTTGTAAGGGAACCCCAAGGTGGATCCGTTGGATAGAATCCGATGACTAAGCGTACCTGTTATCTGGTGATATAAGGAGTTTTGGGGATAGCAAAGCGTACCTGTTATTCTACGGTTGGTGATAAGTGATTCTGACGAAAGAGAGATAAGTATACTACTCAAGTTAATGTTTGGTAACAGCGAAGGACTCCCTAATCATCTTTTCTTCTTATTATATTTTTATTTGTCTTAAACAACCAATCCCCCTTAGTATTTCTTTTTATTATAGTTTTGCTAATCTAAATAACATCTCAATTACACAGCTCTTTGTGAGAACGATCCTTACTAATGTTATATTACTAGTTAATTAGTGGGAAATATATTGGTTAATTTGTTGCACTTACGACACGCATCACGCTAGAATTAGACTAGCATTATGGAGCGTTTCTTGGGAGCGCATCCTGGAAAAGGCTAGTACTCTGAACTAGTGCAAAGTTAGCGCTTTGAGCAGAGCGCAAAGGAGTGGTGCGTTCCCAAGGGACGTGGCCTAATTAAGGTTAGCACATTTAGCGCAAAGGAGTGGAGCGTCCCATAGGGACGTATCCTAGGCTAGCTAGCGCTAAACGCGAGGGAGTGGTGTGTCCCAAAGGGACGTGGCCTAAATAGCTAGTGCTGTTAGCGCTTAGGAATTGTGCATCCCAAAGGGACGCAGCCTAAATATCTAACGCTCTTACGCTTTATGTATGGCACGTCCTTGAGGATGCGACTTAGGTTAACTAGCACTTAGCGCTTTAGTTTTGCACCTCCTTGAGGACGCAACCTAGGTTGGATAACGCTGGTTAGCGCTTAGCGCAAAAAGATGACTACATCGCGTCCCTTGGGGATGCAACCTAGGTTAAATAGTGCTTAGCGGTTAGGTATGGCGCGTCCTTGAGGACGCAACCCAGGTTGGCTAGGCTGGTTAACTCTTAGAGCAAAGATCTGAGTACAGCATGTCCCTTCAGGACGTGACCTAGGTTTAGCTAGCGCTGGTTAGCGCTTAGCGCAAAGAGCTAGTATTAGCATAGGTGTTGGCATAGAGAAGCTAGGGTTGTCCTGGTGCTAAGGAACAACATGCTCCTTTAAAGGAATTATTCTTTGATTGTGGCACATCCAAGAGGAATGACGCATAATTTAGGGAACGTCCTGAGATAAAATGCTAAAGTGACATATTTTTGTAGAGTCAGGACAGCATATGCGCATTTGAGACTAGTTTAAGGAATTCAGTTGTGGAATTTATGCGACTCGAGACTAGTTCAAATGGCATAAGTATTGTGAGTGTTTGAGAGGTTATACTATCAGTTTAGAATGTCTGTAGCTATTCGTAAAGATTGTATTCTTAATTCGCTTGCGGAATATCAGTAGAAATACAATATTTCATGTTTTGATATAGAGCTAGAAGCATGCACTTAAATATGCATATGTGTTTCTATGTTCCTGCTACCAGGTAGAGGGAAATTTTACGATTCTATCCCTTGTAAAAAACTCACCATCTACGCCCTTAAAAAAGTCTGGTCTTATTTTGGCTCTACGCAAATCCATGCTACCTCCTCTAGAAACAGCCAAACCCAAACCCCTCTTCTGGCATGTAATTAAAAAATGAGCTCTTACAAAAAAAAAAATTCTTTCCAAATCAAGCATTTTCTTTGGCTTTTTCTTCGTACCTTATAAGATATATTTATTGGCCTCTACATTTATCTTGCATCATTGGTAAGCATAAACCTTGTTATCACAACAACAAGATGCCTTGTGTCATGTGGACATTTAATACTTGGAGTACGACCCCTGTACCTCAACCCACGTGGAACTTTGTTTGTTCGCTCCACCAAATTTTTCTCCTGCAAGTCCAATCCTGTGGATAGGGACGTACATTCTCTTCTCCCTCCCAAGCAACAACGACTATCCATACACTCTTTTAATATCCCATGCTATGCATCCCCTTCTCTCCACTCTCACTAAAAGCTCACACTTTGGAATTTTGAATATCTCCATTATTCATCCTGGAATATTTATCTCTCAAGAAACCTTTGCTTCTGATATCACCTCGGCTATGAAGAACAATCTACACATACCTGATTCTCTAAGACCTGTAGCGGTTCTCAATAAATCTTCCTCAAACTAAAACGCATCCAAGATGAAACAATGTGTGTCCTAGGTAGGCTTCATAGTTGTTTTAGTGTGAAAACAATTGTACGATAAAATCTTACTTTCAAGTAGGTTCAAGAGATCAAGCTCGAACAGGACGAGCCTAAACCAAGAAATGGTCGTTCACGTCCTGCTTTGACCACAAAAGTAGAGAAGATTGGGTAGGTCTTAGGGGAGGGAAGAAAAGAAGATTGAAAAAATATCAGTGTGATAGGTTGTGTGTGAAGGAGAAAGGATTATCTCTGAGATGAATTGCTATTTCTATATGTTTAGTTTCTCCTGACTTGTTGCCATGTTCTTTTTCGAATAGATGAGAACCATCTATTTATAGTTCAAAAGAGACACACTGATTTATCGTAAGTGGTGGAGGTCAGGGAGAGGTGGAGAAGTGATGATTGTGGAGATTGTAGTGGGGTAGTGTCCGGAAAGTAAGGAAGACCTGTCTGACCATTACTCCTTATCCTCTCAACTGCTCTTTAACCGTCCCACTATTTATTACCTTCTTGTTTGTGGATGTGTTGTGATAGGTGCATTATTTACATTAGTTTGATACTTTATATATTTTCTTTTTTGTTAGTTTTCTTATGATTATGCTTTTATTTTGTTTTCTTTTGATTTTCTTAGAAGTTTTGGAGATATCTCAACCAAAGGAGAAGAAAAGAGTTCATTACGACATGAAATGAACAAGGAAGTTAAGTGTTACAAGTGAAGACGGAGCAAGGACCAAATGGAACTCATTCAAATACAGTATTTTTTTCACTCTATCCTGAAGGAAAATTAAAATATGAAGTGAACTTCGAAAGAATAAGGTCATTCCGAGTTCGGATGAAGAAGTTACAGGCATAACAACCGAAAGAAAAGAGTGAAAAACATAACAAAATAATCGCGAGATAACGGGGAAATTTGTTTACCGATTATAGGCAGTTTCAGATACAGAAAAACTTCGCTTTTAAGCTTAAAAAATCAGTAGATATGAGAGGAATCGAGTCTACTGATTATGGTAAGTTTTGGACATAGAGAAAGTCATATTTTGAGCTCTAACAATCGGTAGATAAGGAGGATGTTGTGACTACCGATTATGGACGATTTTGGCATCAACAAACTCTTGTTTTTGTACACCAACAATCGGTAGAAATAGGAGGATTGATACTACCGATTGTATCACGACGAGAGCCACTTCTAAGACACATTTTTGACTTTTAAATCAATGTATCATGGTTCCATTAGGACTCTAACACCTAGATTTGAAGAGAACTATATAAGAATGCTTCCTAAATTTCTAGAATACACACAATACACTTTACAACACAAGGAGAACAAAGAGCTAGGGACTGTAGTTGTGATTAAACATCACGATTTCTAAGGTTTGCTTTACTTGCTTTATTCAATATTTTCCATGGATTTTGAGAAATCCATGATGAGATAAAACTTTCTTATTGGTTAAGGATGTAGTTGGATATCATAAACATGTTACTTGATTAATATATTATTTTTGGTATCTTGATCAAATCATCATCGTTCTTGTTCTACTACTTACTATCGTCACGTATGATTGTATGAATGTTTGTATGAGAGCGCTACTAAATAACCATGAATGCATATTTATTGCTAGACTAGGGTTTTGAGATACATAATTTTTGATAAACCTAGTCATAAGTAGCATATTGTGATTACCAATTGTGTTCAAAACTTTTTGTGTGATTGCATGTAGAAGCTTAACCTACTCGTAGTATATCTATTGCATTGATTAGCCTAGTTCATAAAAATTAAAACTCTTAAGGGATTAAACTTGATAGCACGTTGTATTAGGTTGTTCTTTGATTAGTATTCATATATTCATCGTTATGGTATGTGATGACATGAGGAATTTACCGGAGTATGCTCTCGATGGGATGTTCTAGGGCTATTGATAATAAATGACTAAGTAACAACTCTAGTTATTAGTTAAAGTGCATGTCTTATGATTGAAGATGAAACCTTAACCAGTACTCTCAACCTATTGATTCTTTTTATTCAATCTTTGCTAGCTTAATTAACCTAATTACTTTAATTTTAAAACACAAACTCCCAGCCAGTTTACATAAGTTTTCAAATACAAATAACAACCCATATCTCCCTGTGGATCGAATCTGTTCTTATAAGTATACTGTTATTTATAATCGTGAAATGAAATAACTTGAAATAATTTTGCTTGGCTGACAACCGACCGTGCTGCAAGAACGCACGATTGCCGTAGACCGCCAGACCAATACCCCAATGAGAATACCCCCATGTGTTGTATTTCATATCTCATGGAAATAGTAGAGTCATAAGCCACTATTGTTTAGATTAAGTCAAGTAAAGTCAAATGACTTGCTAAGTCAGTGAGGCAAGTTGCACAACTCACTGAATTGATACTTAGACTGACTAGTGTTGAGTCTGATAAGTTCAGTGGTCGTGTACTTGCTTAGGAGTAACATGGCATATTTAATGGCTAACTACTAGCTCAAAAGTGACTTAGCGTAAGTCTGAGAGGTATTTAAGGACAAATATTATAAAAGGCTTCTTAAGCAAGAAGACCTATCCGGAAATCACATAAGATTTGATATTAGACCAATATTGAGAAGAAGGGTGTATTTCTTAGGGAAGTAGCTAGCAAAGCTAGTACTAGCTACTTAGCAAAAATATTAATGTGCTAGCTCTTTTAGTATAAAAGGATAATGTGCTAATGTCTCAGGAGTAAGGTCGATGTGCATAGCTTCTAGTAAATGTCAATTATACTAGGGCTAGAAAGCTAGTGTCAAGGATGTTCGAAGTTAGCACTTCAATTAGGTAGTATAGTTAGAACTAAAGTGTTAGGAATAATGCGTTTGAGGCTAAGTCGTTAAGTATGGATACGCTTGAGACAAGATACGGACGCACCATGCATGAGAGCGTATCAAACTAAGGACGTGATGGAGCTAAGGAGGTACTAGAGCATGGTACGTATTGTCCAAGGCGCATCATCCAAGGGGCGCTAAGTCAGGGACGCGCCAAAGCTAGGGACGCATCAGCTAGGGCGCATCGTGCTCTCGGGGACGCTTCAAGCTAGGGCGCATCAGCTGGGATGAGACGCATCAGCGCCAAGGATGTAGCACTAGGGACGTGCCATGCTTATGGTGCTGGTTACTCGGGGAAGCGTTAGCTGAAGCTAGGGACGCGCTAGGCTTGAGATGCACTGTCTATGCCAATGGTGCACTAGGGTTAAGGTTATAAGGTAGTGACGCGTTATCTAAGGCCTCATCAGGCCAAGATGTGCTAGCTAAGGCCATGTTAAGCTAGTTGGAGCTTCTTAAGTGCTAAGGTTAGCGCGTTTAGCGCTATGGTGTTGAACTAGCGCCAATGTAGTGCTAAGCCAAATAGCTGGTGCTAACTTGGTGATAAAAGGAGAAAAGGCTAGGGTTAGCCTAGCGCAGAGGCTCAATGAGTCTTTTGAGGAATTGCTTCTTGTTTGCGACGCGTCTAAGAGGAGTGGCGTATAATTTGTGGCTTATCTTTAAGCAAAGTGCTATACTAGTATATCTGAGATCATAAGAGAAATTTGAGAAGCGTTCATTGCAACGAAGTGTTAAGCTAGAGTATATTTTGGGGTTTAAGCATTAGCTATTCCCGCTTTTTTAGATGTTACTCGAACATCGATGCGCATTCGATGCAAGTTTAAAGAATTCATCCGTGGAATTTATGCGACTTGGGATTAGATGGCATAAATTTTATGAGTATTGAAAAGGCTACGAGGCCAATTTAAAGTGTTTGTATAAAATTTGTACTCTTAATTTGCTTGCGGAATATAGGTAGAGATACAATATTCTATGTTTTGATATAGAGACAGATATATGTGCATAAATACCCACATATCCTTTTATATTCCTACGCTTGGCAGAGGGAAATTTTACAATATTATCCCTTGTCAAAAACTCAAAATCTAAATTAAGTCCCCTGCTTAGTGAGGAACAATAATGTTGCACAGTAAGCACTTAATAGTGACAGTATGCTTATAATGATTATATATGCATAATTTAAACTTTAAGAGTAGAAGAAGATATACTTAGCTTCTGGATTCTAGGTACTAGGATAAGTGCCACTTAGCATGAATCTTAAATAAGATTAGTATATGCCCACGTTCTTGCCCAGAATTTCTAATTCGTGAGCCAAAGGAAGCGTAGCTGGGTTGAGCTTCTGATCCAATCACATTGGTTGAACAACTACCAGCAGGGTCATCGAGAGTACGTCTATGAGGAGCACCATTGTCAGGGAAGAAACTTGGTTAGCTTGGTCTTACCCGAGATTGAGATATGTGCCCTTTAGCATGAACCTTGGCTTGGAATAGTAGGCGCCTCCGTTCTTGCCAGGAATGCCAGCTTGCCGTGAGCAAAAGAGGGGATATGGTAGACGCTTTCTATTTATTTCTTTCTTTTTGAAATAGGTCCGCTTCATCTCAAATAGAGGATCGAATCAGCTGGATCGATTCTTCATGTATGTACAGTAAGAAATATTGTCAGCTTTGTCTTCTCCGGGCAATTTATTTGATACAGAGTCAGTCCTTAGATTTAAACTTTCTGTGAGCAAGTAGTTGGTTCCGGTCTTGCGTAGGTTTTGAGTATGCAACGATCAAGTGTTAGTGATAGCGTCAGCAAGATGGAAGTTGATGAGAGATAGGACACGCAGAGATGATGGTTTGAGTTGTGATTAGTAGCAGCAAAATTGGACACATTGGAAACCAGTAGAAGAAGCTGATGGTTAATCAGAACTGCAGGTGCGGTTGGCGGTGAGCTCTAGTGCTCTTGTCATAGAAACGTTGATGAGGTATTCTGGTGTTGTGAGATCTTCTTGGAAGAGGAAGTGAGACCTGAGATGATGGTATGTCTGAGAAGATGAAAGTCCACGGGCAGGTGAAGTCTCTATAAAGCAGAGTTTTCCGAATCCCGTTTGGAGACCCTAGTTTGCACACTATTAGTTTCAAAAGCTGTTGAAGTTTCATATGATGTCGGATTTTGACATTTTACCCCAAATTTTGAAATCAAGATACCAAGCTATCATATGCAAATAGAATCACTCGATTCGAAGTTTGCTAGGTCAGCCAACCATGCGTAAAAATTTATGATTCGTAATCCTATGTGAATTTTCATATCATGTCGACTTTAGTGTAGGATCCATATCTCCTAGCTCATGCCTCCAAGATGTGCCCTTCTGGTATGTCATAGTAGAGACATAGATGAACAGTTCTTGCGAAGGACGTTTTGACCCGTTCTTCACCGATTGTTGTTGTTTTCTGTATTTGTAAATTGAAGATGTACTAATGGGAGCATCAAAGAATAGAGGAGTGGAACGAGCTGGTGCTGGAAGGTCGTGTGTGCTAGAGGTGCAGAACGTGCACACTAGAGGAGGAAGGGCGTGTACCGGAGGGTTTTATGGTGAGCATATCACTGGATTCCTTACCAACAACTTGTAAACCAATATTCTGGAAGTTGAGAGGAGGATCTGGGGCGACTGTAGATGTTTATCTTGAGATGGAGATGGTTATGGTTTCCAAGGTCGTTCTGGATATGATCAGGTAGGAAGATGAGGCTTCCTAGTCGTGTGAGTACTGATGTAGAGAGGTCTTGTATGCTAGTACCGTTTCTGATCAGTCTTTCTAGTTGAAGGATGTTACTGTGTTAAACTTCCAGAAGTGAGGGAGTCATCAGTCCCCAAGTGTAGCTTAATTGGATCCGCTTCCAGGAAGGACATAATCTTACAAGGTCGTCACAGGTCCATGCTTCCAGGAGCTTGACATATTATAGGAAGTCATGAAAGTTAGAGCCATCCTTTGTTGCCGTTGAAGCGCTGTGGCTGGAACGAGTATTTGAATTGAGGTTGAAATCATTGTTGTAGTTCCGGGCTATTGGGATGCGAAGTCATTCTTATTTAATCTCCTTGACTCAAAGCATAATTATCATGACTTGATTAATTGGTTTATTTCTTTCAGCAAGTGTGTGTGATGCGCCCTTGAGTGGACATTACTCCTGTCACTTTTGAAAGTCCCTAGTATGTAAGAGAAGGACTGCGAATAATTCTTCCATGTTGATGCTTTTGAGGCTTTGGGGGATACCATGGATATAGAGGATGAAGATAAGCTGGAGGATGGAGAGTTGGAAGAATCATCCCATACTGAAGAACTTTGTGAAGAATCTGAATTTGTTGATGTCGTTGGAGAAGTAAGTAATGAAGTAACGCCGGAATCCTATGTTGGTTTGAATTCATATCAAGTAAGTTTTTAATTCTTGTTATAATGGTAGAACATGTAAACTCTTCAAAATTCTCATATGAGCATATCCATGCTCAAATTCACAAAGAATTTTATAGATTCCAGTTACTAGAAAATTTCAGAAGTATAATGCTTGGGAAAAACGCTCTAGAGTCTTCATATGACCTCCGTTTTTGATGATAGATCCATCTATCTTTATTAGAAAAAAAAATTCCTACGTCGGTTGTAGGTAAAATACAGGTTTTAATCTTGTTTGGGGCGTCAAAACGACCCAACGTTAAAATTCATGAAGTATTCAGGAAAATCCTAATAGTTTTCAGACTTGACATTGTTCACCGTTTCGACCATAACTCTTTGATTGTTTATCCGATTGGTGCGCCCTTTAAGTATGTAGTAGTAGACACCCATAACAAACTTTTGACTTAATATTCATGCTCAGATTCCTCACCAGTTGTTACCAGAGTCTTAGTTTCTTGGAGACAATGTAAACAGTTTATGATGCGGTTTTTGTGAAACATCTTGTAACATGTTCAGTTCTTGAAATACTTCAATTATCAATTTATAATGAATGTATATGATATTTATGGAGTAATTTATGTGGTTCATTGTCAAGAATTTTATGTTTGAGATGTTCTGACCTAATATGCATGTAACCTCTCCACTTTTATGGGCGGAATGACCAAAATCATAGAGCTGGACTTGTTAGAGAAAGAACAAGAGTTACCGTTGATTTTGATGTGGATAGTGTACCTCCGCATCTGAAAACCATATGCGATCTCCCCTTTGTGTACTTGTGGAGGATGATGCTCCCACTGACATTGATGTGCAGAATGGTAGTGTAGCAGGGGATGTGCTAGTTGAGTATATTAATGCGGGTATTGTCGTTGATTCCTCTTTAATAGGACCCCCCTAGGGTACTCCCGTGTTAGGGATTTGTTGTTCCATCCATTTATGTTGAAAGGATATGGTCTCTCGGAATAAAATTCCTGGAATCATCTTCGAAGAATATGAGGAAGTTGTGAACGGGGCTGATAATTCTGATCTTGAAATTGTATGGATTTTTCGTCATCTGGGAGATGCACGTGAGCGTTAAGTTTGTAACGTCTTACTGAAGAGACTGGTACCAGAGTAAAAGGGACTGATACCTGAAGGGAATCGTATCAGAGTGAAAGAAACTGGTACCTGGGTGAAGGGACTCGGACCAGAGTGAAGGGGTTTCCATGTGAAAAGGAAAATTTGAGAATGTCATAGTTGGCTTTGGCTTTTGTTGTTATTATAAAGTTTTATCTAGGACGTGGAGCGAAGCTTGTCTATGGGATGGTGCTGAGGCTAAGGCTGGAGCTGGGGTTGAGGCTAATAGTGAATGTTCAATTTGTGACGCTTGCTGAGATGAAGCCTCCCTCTTAACCCCTTTGTTCTGATAACACCTCATGGATGATTGGATGTTGTAGTGCTTACTGACCATACGGCTGCTCCAACAGATATTTTTACAACTTTTGGACCTTGAATCGACGTATGTAGTTACCTGGATATTCGTCGTTCATATGGAACAATCTTTTCAGGTCTGAATATTTTTATCCCCATCATAAAGGAAAAATAGGGATGGATATATCCCCCTGGTGAAATGATATTTTGGATGGCGGGAAGATAAAAGGTTGATGCTGATGAAGTGAGACTGGTATCTCTTTGCCTTGAAATTGTAAAAAGTCTTTCCAGGTCTTTATGGATGACAAGATTGGATCATTGTCCCTTGTTGTACTCTTTGAATGTAGATCTCATCATCATTTTGAATATTGATTCTGGAACTGCTGATGTTGGTATGCTTAGAATCGCTGCTTGCTTCAACTGGTGACAGATCTATTCTGGGAAGAATTGTTTTGTTAGAGTCTTGAGGCAAGTGAATATCTCTCTTGAGTGGTAGCCATGTCTTTCTGTGTTCTGGCAGGAACCTATTGTCTCTGTATTAGATCAACAATGTCAAGTGGCGTTTGGGTCCTCCTGGTGTTTTCAACAGTCGTACAATGAGAAAGTCGTAGATGAGTAACCTCCCGACAGAGGAATCCTTTGAATTTCAGGCGGCTAAGGAGGTTGGTGTTGATGGATCGATGATGAGTCTTCCTTGCCATGATTTCGTAGGAGTCTCTTCGGATCCTCACGGGTGACAAAATCAGGTTGTTGGTACCTCTATGGTGGCCGGTCAGAAATGAAATAAATTTCACCACTCCTTTGAGTCTTTGACGTCTCAGCATTAGTGGTTGTTGTAAGGTTGGTCTGACGACGTTTTTCCGGGGAGATTTGCTCCGTCAAAGTTTTGAGGCAAGCAAATACCTCCTTCCGAGTAATGACCATGTCCACCTGTTTTCTGGAAAGAACTTCTTGTCTTTTTATCAGATCATCCATGCTGGGTGGAGTTTGAGTATTCTCGGTGGTTTTAGCGGTCTTGTCACCGAGAGGAGGTGTAGTAGTAGTATTGGTAGTAATATTAGTACGAGGAGGTTCAATAGTGACAAAAGGTGTTTTCAGAATCACCACCACCATTGCTACTTGAACCAACTATAGGGGTTTTAACTACTCCAGGCCTAAAATCCACCATCTTGAATAACTGAAAAATTGGCTTTTGTAATTGAGAGGTTGATCTTCCATTGTGGTTGCCAATTGTTTTAGGGTGAAAGCAAATGTACGGTAAAATCGTACTTTTAAGTACGTTCGAGAGATCAAGCTCGAACAAGACGAGCCTCAATGAAGAAATGGTCATTCACGTCCTGCTTCGATCACAAAGGTGGAGAAGATTGGGTAGGTCTTAGGGGAGGAAAGCAAAGAAGGTTGAGAAATATTAGTGCGATAGGTAGTGTATGAAGGAGAAAGCATTATCTCTGAGATGAATCGATATTTCTATATGTTTAGTTTCTCCTGACTTGTTGTTATGTTATTGTTTCGAATAGATGAGAACCATCTATTTTGTAGTTCAAATGAGACACTCTGATTTCTCGTAAGTATTGGAGGTCAGGGACAGGTGGACAAGTGATAATTGTGTAGATTGTAGTGGAGTGGTGTCCGGAAATTAAGAAAGACCTATCTGACCACTACTCCTCATCCTCTCAACTACTCTGTAACAGTCCCACCACTTGTTACCTTCTTGTTCGTGGATGTGCTTCAACGACGCAAGATTGCCGTAGATCGTACCAATACCCTAATGAAAATCCCCCATGTGTTGTATTTGATATCTCGTGGAAATAGTAGAGTCATAAGCCACTATTGTTTTGATTAAGTCAAATCAAGTCAAATGACTTGCTGAATCAGTGAGGCAAGTTGCAACTTACTGAATTGATAATTAGACAGATTAGTGTCGACTCTAGTAAGTTCAATGGTCATGTACTTTCTTAGGAGTAACATAGCATATTTAATGGTTAAGTATTAGCTCAGAAGTGACTTAGCTTAAGTATGAAAGGTATTTAAGTCCAAATATTGTAGAGGGTTTCTTAAGCAAGAAGACCTATAGGAAAATTAATAGGCACTTAATTTATATATTTTTACCACTCAATTAATATTTGTTAATACTCATTTTTATACTAATTTTACTATTTTTATGTTTTTATAGGTTATATACTTAAAATCCGACGTTATAAATAAATTGACAATTTGGAGTGGAGCAGATAGTTATTAGTGGTGGCTAAAAGAAATGGACCCTATGAGAACTTAGCTTGTGTTATGTTGATACCGTATGAACTAAAGAAAAACTGAATGCTAACAGTGGGAATTAATTCTCACATGACCAGAAGTGGGGGCGCTAAAGAGAGAATGGGGTGGCAGTTAAAGAAGTGAATAGAAGAGGATGTTGGTTGGGTGCTGAATGATGTCAGAGAAAGAAAAGGTGGATCTCAGCTGATTGGATAGAGAGGCTAGTGGAGTTGTTGGCTAGAAGTGAACGTGGCATAAAAGGGTGATTAAGCTTGGGTTGTTCTCTGTTTCATAGAGAAAATCTGACGCAAATACAAGTAGCATGTGATTTATAAAGAGAGTAAGGTGGGTCCGGTTTAGGGCTTTAAAGAAATTGTTAGATGAGGAATATAAAAGGGGATTATCTTTTGGGTTTTAGTGGAGGCGGACAGTGGAAAGAGAGTTCGGTAGTTGGAGGTTTTCGTTAGTCGTCGTTTAGAGGAGTTTGGGATAGAGAGAATGGAGCAGACAAACAAAAACATAAAAGAAGGGAGTTTGACGACCATTGGGTTTAATCTTCTCCTCTATACTTTTGTTAATTTTTTATGGATTTTAATAAATCCATCTTCATGTTTTGTTAGATTTTACGACTAGGGTTTTAGGTAGAAACCAATTTTAATTATGCATTCATGTGAACTCCAAAATAACGTTATCGTATGATTCAATGGATAGTAATTTCACTTTGTATAGCTTGGTGTCTAATTGTTTATGTGATTTTCTTGATTGTTTATGCTTTACAATTGATATGTCGTGCTTGGGTTAAATTCTTTGACGGTGTATGCTTTAGGATTGATAAATAACGCTTTAGAATTGCTACATTAGAAGCGAAGGAGATTGAATTGGTGAAACTAAACATTTATGATTTTATTGAAATATTTTTCGAGATATGAGGTTGATTCCAATATTTTTCTCGACTATTATAGAAAAGATGTTTAGAGATTGTATGAATTTTGCATGATTAATTGGTGGAAACCAAATTCCCTAGTTACTGATTCCGTCACTGTATAGTTTTAATTTAGTTCATTTTATTATTTCTTTTTTGCTTTCTAAAAATCCCAAGAATATTATTTTTAGTTAGTCGCTTAAGAATATGGATTACAGTAATTTCCTCAACTCCCTGTGGGTTCGGCCCGTATTTTTTATTGTATACTAGTAAGACGTCGTGCGATTATGGTTTGTTTAAATAGATTTCTCAGAATCCTATCAAAAATCATATAAGATTTGGTTTAGACCAATATTGAGAAGAATGGCGTATTTCTTAGGGAAGTAACTAGCAAAGCTAGTACTAGCTACTTAGCATAAATAGTAATGTGCTAGCTCTTTTAGTATAAAAGGCTAATGTGCTAACGTCTCAGGAGTAAGGCCGATGTGCATAGCTTCTAGTAAATGTCTATTATGCTAGGGCTACGAAGCTAGTGTCAAAGACGTTCGAAGTTAGCACTTCAATTAGGTAGTATAGTTAGCACTAAAGTGTTACGCTAATGCGCTTGTGGTTAAGTCGCTAAAAATGGATGCGCTTGAGCCAAGATAGGGACGCGCCAGGCATGAGAGTGTATCAAACCAGGGACGTGCTGGAGCTAATGACGTGCTAGAGGATGGGATGTATTGGCCAAGGGCCAAGCCTCATCATCCAAGGGGCGCTAAGTCAGGGACGCGCCAAAGCTAGGTACGCATCAGCTGGGGCACACTGTGCTCTCGGGGACGCTTCAGGCTAGGGCGCATCAGCTGGGATGAGACGCATCAGTGCCAAGGACGCATCGCTAGGGACGCGCCAGGCTTATGGCGCTGGTTACTCGGGGACGTGTCATCTGGATCTAGGGACGCGCTAGGCTTGCGATGCACTGGCTAGGCCAAGGGTGCACTAGGGATAAGGTGCTAAGGTAGTGACGCGCTAGCTAAGGACTCATCAGGCCAAGACGCACTAGCTAAGGCCTCATCAGGCCAAGATGTGCTAGATAAGGCCATGTTAAGCTAGCTGGTGGTTCTTAAGCGCTATGGTTAGCGCTTTTAGTGCTATGGTGGCTAACTAGCGCCAATGTAGTGCTAAGCCAAATAGCCAGTGCTAACTTGGCAGTGACAGGAGAAAATTCTAGGGTTAGCCTACCACAGAGGCTCAATACGTCTTTTGAGGTATTCATTCTCGTTTGCGGCGCGTCCAAGAGGAGTAGCGAATAATTTGTGGCTTATCTTTAAGCGAAGTGCTAAAGTAGTATATTTGAGCTCAGAAGAGCAATTTGAAAAGTGTTCATTGCGAGCGAAACATTAAGGTAGAGTATATTTTGGGGTCTAAGCATTAGTTGTTCCCGCTCTTTTAGATGTTACTGGAACATCGATGCGCATTCGATGCAAGTTCAAGGAATTTAGTCATGGAATTTATGCGACTTGAGACTAGTTCGATATGGCATAAATATTGTGAGTATTGAGGAGGCTGCGAGGCCAGTTTAAAGTGTTTTCATAGAATTTGTATTCTTAATTCGCTTGGAATATATGTAGAGATACAATATTCCATGTTTTGCTATAGAGATAGGCATATGTGCATAAATACCCACATACCCTTTTATATTCATGCTGCTTGGCAGAGGGAAATTTTATAATTCTAGCCCTTGTCAAAAAATCACCATCTAAAATAGTCCAGTCAATGTTTTTATTCTGGAATTCATAAACTACATCAAAAGATTCTGAGTCTTAAAAGAGATGTTATAATCACACCATTCCACAGAAAAAGAAACCATTTCCATTTGAGATTCAATGACCTTGGTGATTTTAATAAAATTTATTTTCCGAAGCCTTGGATTATCAGTAGAAAGATCCTAGTTGTGGTCTTAGTCCCAAATACTAGCATCCATACGATTCGAGTGCTTATGGAAATCCCACCTCAAAAGGGTTCCAAATGATTACATTACTGATGTGGCTATGGAAAAATTTTTGAACCCTGTTGGAAGAATGATTATCTTCAAAAAAACATATAGAAAGGATTTTTATGAAAAGAACGTAGAAGCTTTGGTAGGAGTTCATGTTTCTCGTCGTCTCCCCTCTGCTTAGTTGATAGAGTAAAAACTTGGATGGAGTTTTCATACTCCCTCCATTCTATTAAACTTTATCAATTCTGTAGGACCCTAGACCAACAAGGACCAATGTACTCCAAAGAGGACAGATCAAGTCACATCCTTTCTGACCTCTCATCCATCTCATCTAACTGTTTCTAACCAATACCCCTCTCACCATAGTTTATTTTCCACCACATCCAATCATTATCAGACCTAATCCAATAGCTCTCCCTTTTTGGAATCCAACCACCAACATGAACAATCTTTTTATCCAACCTCCTTCTCAGTCTCACCAGATAGGAAACAATCCCTACACAAACAACACCATACTCATATCGAACCCTTTTATGGTTCAACTCCTCCAAATACTTTTGGAACCCTTCCTTCTTTATATTTTAAGGATTTTAGTCAAAACCCTCTTTCATCCCCGCCGCCAACTCTGCAAGCTAATTTTCTAGCTCATGGTTAGAATGACCAAAATAATATCCGTTCCATGAAAATCTATGTTCCGGTCTACCCCCTGGTTTTGAACCAATCAAATGGCTCGCTGGTACCCCTATCCACCTAAACTCCACCCACCCCACTTTCATAACATCCATTTGAAATCCCAAAAGTAAATCCACTGAAGTAATTGATACCCTCTCTAGCTAATAAATCTCTTCCCAACCTCTTCGAACTTAGTCTAGGAAAAAATGAGCAAAAAAAGAGACTAAAATGCTCTCAAACTGAAGCCACCACCAACCCAAAGAGAAAAATCCCCAATCTATCATCCCCTCATCATTCCGACAAGAAACTGAAAGTAGTCGTGCCCATACCAATGACAGCTCTACCATTTCTCCTCAAGCTGGAAATGTGGCAAACATTCTGAACCTCAATTTTGAACAAGGAACTACTACTGTGGAAGTAAATCAGAGGTATTACCAGAAAACATATGCAAGGAGAAAGAAATTGGAACTAGTAAGTCACCCCATAAAGCTAAACAAAGACATTGAAGGGAACAATACCATGGAAGCATGGAACATCCTTCCTCGCAAGGGATATCCACAGGTAAATCTATCATCCCACCCAAATTTTCCAAGTTCTCTAATCTTTTCATTCAATGCGTTAATCTCTAACGCTCTAAAATTTTGCATCATCACATGCTTGTTCTGTCTTACCCATGTGTATCCTAATTTTGGCAATTTGTTAAAATCCTTGCCTGGAACTGCTAGGGGTTAAGATATAAAGACACTAAAAAGAAACTCATCCAAACTATAAACCAAAACAATCCAAACCTCATTTTCCTATCTGAAAATAAGAATCCCCATCTCTTTATTGAAGGAGTCCTCAATAGCTTGAACTATCACAATATTTTCATTCAAAACCCAATCAGGTCTACTGAGGTTTAGCCATGGCATGGGATAATAGTCTAAAGATAATTGTTCTTTATCATGATGCTAACCAAATTGATTGCAATTTTTAAAATGAAAAAACTAGGTCGAATTGGATGCTTACCTGTATGTATGGTAGGCCCTACAAGGATGAGAGGAAAAATATTTCTTGGTTGAGAGTCAAAACCCTTGGGAAATCTATAGCTCTTAATTGGTTGGTATTACGAGATATGAATCTTATTCTTGTTGATGATGAAAAACGAGGAGGAAACCCTGCCAACTCTCTTAGGATCTGTGCATTTAACAATCACTTTAGTGACATAGGTCTAAAGGATTTGGGTCTCTCTGGATTTCCCTTCACTTGGTCGAATCAGCAAGAGGGACAAAACCTCATAGAAGAAAAGTTAGATAAAGGCTTAGCTAGTGGTGCCTGGATCACTCTTTTCTCCAATGCTAAGATTAGAAATCTTCCAACTATAGGCTCTGATCACTCTATTCATATGCTCATTAATGATACTCAAATTCACTCCAATAAAAAACCTTTCAAATTTTTCGACTTCTTTCAAAAAGAACAAGTCTACATGGGCCTTATTTCTGCAACCTGGTCTCACCATTACCATGGCTCCCATGCTTTTCAGTTATCCTCTAAACTTCAATTTGTGAAAAATGTAATTAGTAAATGGAATCAAATTCAATTTTGGTTCATCCAGAATAACATATCCAATCTCAATATTAGGCTTAACTCCATTCTCTCTAACCCAAGAGTCAGGATAGATGAACCTAATCTTCTTCAGAACAGAGTTGATATCTGCCAATTCAATGACTATGAAGAGGAACTTAGAAAGTCAAAGGCAATGATATAACCTTTCGCCTATGAGAAAAACACCACCTATTTCCACCAAAATGTTGTTATTAGGCAGAGAAGAAAGAAAATAGATGGTTTCTATGATGAGAACAATTGCTGGATTGAGGGTAGCTCTAATGTTGATGAATGCCTCAATAACTACTTTTAATCCCTTCTTACTTCCTCATGTCCCACTCTAAACCATGAAATAATTAATCTCTTCCCATCCATCATTACCTTTGAGGACAACATAAAACTCACAATAGTTCCCTCTATCTTGGAAATTGAAGAAGTTATACTCAGTATGACCCCAACCTCTAGTCCGGGCCCTGATGGGTTTCCTGCATGTTTCTATCAAAAAATTGGGTTCTTATTGGCCCAGATGTGATCAACATGGTTCAGGATTTCTTCTATAGTGGGCATATGTTAACTAAAATGAACCGAACCTTTATTTTTCTCAGTTCCTAAGGTCCTGCAGCCTACCACTCCTTTATATTGTATAACAATTAGCCTATGAAACATAGCCTATAAAATCATATCTAAATTCCTAGCAAACAGAATCAAACTTTTCCTTGATAAACCCATCTCTCCCTACCAATCTACATTTATTAGTTAAAGACTAATTTCTGACAAAACTTTAGTAGCCCATGAAATTATCCACGGTATGAGGAAATATAAAGGAAAAGAGAAATAATGGGGCTCAAGATTGACATGTCTAAGGCCTTTGACCGGGTTAAATGGAGTTTCCTACTTGTGGTTCTAAAGAGAATGAGATTGGGAAAATCTGGTGCAATCTTATTAATCAATGCATTAGTAGTTGCACCTTCGCAATTCTGATTAAGGGATCTCCTAGTTCTTTCTTTAAGCCTTCTAGAGGTATGTGATAGGGGATCCTTTGTCCCCTTACATCTTTATTATTTGTATGGAATATTTATCAAAAACCATATCTAATGTTGAACAATTGGGCTTGATCTCTGGTATTAAAACCAATAAGGTTGTTCCTCAATCATCCATCTTCTTTTTGAAGATGATTGTTCGATCTTCTACAAATCCACCTTACCTCAAAGAAGAAACCCTCTTCAAGTCCTGGAAGACTATCGGAAAACATCAGAGCAGAAGATCAATTTCTTAAGTCTGGTATCTTTTTCTCTTCTAGGACCCATCATTCCTTGGTAAGGAAATTATTGACATCCTGCAAGTTAAAAAGATTAGGTTGGACGATAAGTACCTGGGAGGGCCTTTACGCACAAATAGGTCCAAAATTTCTTGTTTTGACAACCTGGTGGAAAAAGTGGATAACAGAATCAAGGTTGGAAATCTAAGTCTCTATTTCCGTCTAGGAGAGGGGTCCTAGCAAAAACCACCCTTGCATCAGTTTCTATCTATGCTATGTCATCCTTTATTATTCCTAAAAAGGTGACTAATAGAGTTACTAGCAAAATCCGCAACTTCTAATGGGGAAATTTAGGACCAAAAAAGGGTGTCTACTTAAAAGGTTGCCAAAGTTTGTGTAAAAGCAAAGAAAATGGTGGAAACGGTCTCAAAGACCTTCGAAAACTGAAACTGTCTCTGATAGCTAAGAATGGATGGTGTTTGTTCCATCAGCCTAACACCATATGGGCGCATACCATGAAACCAAAGTACTACCCGAATTCCAACCCCTTTCATGCTACCTGTAATGCCACTTCCTCTTGGGCCTGGAAAGGAGTCCATCAAGGACTAATGTTAATCAAGGAATTTAGTGTTTGGGAGATGGGAAATGACAAAGGTATCAACATTTGGAAGGATAATTGGATACCAAACATGGATGGTATCCTAATCAGAACTCCCCTTAGAGAAACTGATTGTGAACTAGTCTCTGACCTTCTAACGGATATTGGATGGAATGTTCTAATTCCCTATAATCTATTTTTTGAGGAGGAAATTGAGGCTAATATTCTCACCTTAACTCCTGTCAGGGAGAAGGAAGACATTTTGAGATGAATAGGTGATACTCAAGGAAATTTTACAAGTAAATCCCTTTACAATCTTTTGGACAAAAAATACTCTCAAGTTGAATATGTTACAACCAAGAAAATTTCGGAAATGAAAGTCATATCAAGAGTCCAATACTTCATATGGAAAATCAAAACTAAAATCATCCCCTTCAGTGCCTCCATTTCCCCTTACAACCCCCAGCTAAACCCCAAGTGTGTCATATGCAGTGACCACATTAAAACATGTGAACACCTCCTAATGCAATGCAGTTTCAGTCGAGCAGTCTGGTCCTGTTGTTCTCTTCACATTGAAGCATTTACTGTAAATTTCTATCACTTGGGAGAATGGTGTGCTTCATGGTCTTCCTTCCACTCCCCTGGGGCTTTGGCTGAAGTGTGTTTCACTATTAGATGGTACATATGGAAAGCTCGATGTGAAACTGTTTTCCAAAACACAAAACCAAATCCAAGTTCCACAGCAAATCTCATTATGACTCATTTATCTGCTCAAATGTTGTCTTCCTTTCAGATATCCCCTTCTTAACCCCAAAGGATCAAAACCACTCAACCTAATGTAGCAACTCAGACTGCAAATACTCAAATAAATATGCTAGCTTTTGTGTACAACTCTCGTTACAACAATCTTTCAGGTCTAACTGGTTTTGGCATAATTCTTCTAGATAATAATGGGGACACCATTATCAGACGCAACTCAGGAGGAAAAGTTCATAGCAAAGAAAAAAAAGACTGTGTAGTCGCGATTGAGGCCTTAACCTGGGCAGAGAAACTTCACGTCCAGCATTTTGTCTTACTGGGACCAAATCCTCAACTCACTATAACTCTGCAAGGGAAGCAAAGAACAACGGGATGGAAAACAAATTACAAGTTGATATGCTCTTGGCAAAACTCGTCTCTCTTGATTATTTCTTATGTAAAAGCTCAAATTCAAAACATAATTCGGATCTTTTAGAATTGTCTATAACAGGTAGCAGAGAACAATGCCTTAAAATCTGGGAGGCGGATTACATTCCCTCTTTTTTGTAGTTCTTTTTTCTTATCTATAAAAAAAAATCAAAGGAAACCCTAATTCCTAAAGTCTCACCGCCTGGAAGGTATTTACTAGTTTATAGATTTGGATTATGGTTATTAGTTTACAGATTTCGATTATGGGGTTTTGAAGGTAGTTTAATGATCTCTTCTCGGTTTTTCAAAGATGAAATTTCGACTAGAGTGAAATCAGTATGAGCTTTGCGAGAAAAGGGAACCAGAGGATCAGTTTAAAGTTTTCTCAAACAATGAAACAAGTATGCTAAATAGTATCCACATTTCATCCGGGTATTACAATCCACCCATTGGATAACCTTAATATAAACTAATTATGGATACTAACTCGACTTATGGGGTATTTTAGTAAAAAATTTCAACACATAGGCTAACAGAAACAGACGAGTTGGTCAGTCCTTTGGCTGACTCGTTAACTACAGATAGAAACCGGTGGATTTATGCCCTTTCCTCTTTATTTAGTCAACATATTTTCTCCAATGATACCCAATAAATTCTCTTTTTCTGCTATCGCACCCCATAGAAAATCCATCATGACCTTAATCTTCTTCTTTTCCACTGAGACGGGTATTTGGAGAAACAGTAAGTAGGTAGCCAGTGCACTTTCATATTTGGACGGTTGGTCTAATCTTTTTAAACTGACAAATCTATATAGATAGTGCCTTTCTCAAGAGTGCGTAAGTATTCTTCGCCCAGGTTTGCGCTTTTGCAAAGATTTGGATTGGAGAATGTTTGTTCATTTTCTGAAAATTGCCTATTTATAATTGTTAGAATAAGCATTATTCTGAAAATGATGATTAAAAGAATAAATAATTGAAAAAGGAATCGAAAATTGCAGATGTTAATCAAAGGAGACCCAGATCGCGGGACTCATGAAAAGTGCAACACTCTGTACACAACTTCATTTTCAAAGAACACCAAAAGTGAGAGGGAGACAAGGATGTATGTGAGGCACTAGAAGACTAGAAATGCCGATCCAGATACTGAATGAAACCCTAGGTGGACGTAACCAACCACCACATAATAAGGGCAGAAACTGCCTGCTATACAGAGAAAACCCTTAACCTGATGAGTTCTTTCTTGCTGCGTACACGCGATAAGCTGCCAGTCCTGCAATAGCAACAGCTGCCCCAACTGTATTTTTGTTGAGGTGAAAGATTAAGGTTAGCAACGTCATTAAACAACAAAGTTGATACAATTAGAAGTGTAGTTTTCCCCACAGATGGCTAAAAGACTGGAGCAGCTAGCACGAATCATAACACACATAAGTCGAGACAATCAATTCGTTCATAGCGGTAAATTAGTACATTACTAAAACGGACTAGCTTTGTCTATGTTTTTGTTTTTCCGTTTTTTTTCCTTCCATCTCTATATTTCCTTTCATGTTGGTATGTAATTTTGTTATACTACTATTCATATATGATAAAGAAAAATAACTAAAGAACTCAAATAGAAAAATACGTATGAGAGACACCTGAAACAAACATTAGGGAGCGGTTAACAAACTGGCGGTACTGCTTTCGATTTCGACCAGCTTCAGTTTCAGGAATGCTTAGATGGGGGTGCTCCGCAGCACTGATAATCCTACGAAAAACATTACTTAGATCTCCTAACTGCATGCTAACAGGTATAGGTGCCTCTATTCCCATATCCTGACTGACCTACAAGAGCCAAAAAAGTGCATCAGAAGTAATTAGAATATTTCAATGGAAAATAGAGTTAAAGAGAGCAAGAAAGATAGATATTGCACCCTGGTTGAATTTTGTATGGCCAGTGGAAAAGGATCAAGATCATCCTTAGCCGCAACGATGAGGCAAGGCACCTCAAAACCGCTGTCTTCACCATGACCAGCAACATCCACTAACAATTCTGTTGCTCTTTTCCATGACTTCTCATCAGAACTGCAGGCAGAAGTTTTACCGTTATCAATTGCGATCCAAAGAGGTCCACAAGGGGGAGAAATGCCAAATAATCAAAGGCTAAAAGTTTGTTTCCATTGTATTGCATACTTCATACACTCTCAGACCCTAAACCAGTTACAAGTCAATACCTGTCATGGACAAAAATTGCTACATCACACTCTGCCAAGGACTCTTTGCTGGATAACAAACGCTTAACACCATCTTCCGGTATTTCTCGTAATATTAGGGTCTTCTTGTTTCCCTTCGAAAACAAAATCAGATGATCACTTCAGACAAAAAATTGAATTGCCAAAATTCTCTAGGAAAAGAAAAATGAAGGAAAACCCACAGCTAGCCATGAAAGAAACAAATATGGAGATAACATTAAGAAACCCTATCAAAGGTTTCACAGTCAATAAAAAAATTCTCATGAGACTATAACAGATGTAAACAGTAAACATCTATAATTTGACAGCTCTGGTGTCTTATTACACTGGGACAGCTGAAGAAGGAAAAAATGAAGTAGTTTTCAGATGCCAACTTTCTAAGAAGGGTATTCTCAAGTGCACGAGACATCACAGTTTCAGATAAAGTGCATTCACAGGTTCAGGTCTCCAGATTTGGCAATTATATTTAAGCATATATGACATATATACCTTCCTCTAAAGAGGTCAATACATGTCTTCATTCTCGAAAACCCAGAAGACAAAAATGATATCCACTAAAACTTTTGGAAGAATGACCGAGTCAGAATGCACAAGATAGAATGTGCAAACTAAAAACTAAGTTTTTATATTAAAATGTCTACTGTATACAGCTTCAACTCATATTTAAATCCGCATGAATCTGGTGTACATGTGGAAGAGAGAGAGAAAGAGAAAGTTGGAGGGCGCACCCCAAGATGATCAACAGTGTTCGTTGCAAAATGCTCCGTAGTGGTTGGAGAATAAGCCTCAGAGAAAGGCCTGATTGGATTCAAAAACAGCACAAATCATAATCTTATTAATAAAAAGCACAAGGAATCAAATAGACACACACCAGTATGATTCTACGAGGTTTGACACATCACGCTGTAAGTTTAGTTCATCAATAGTTTCAACAAGTACCATACCTTCCAAGGAAAGAGTTCAACAGTGATGACTTCCCAGCACCTTTAGGTCCGAAGACGAAGCACTGGAAAACATTTCTATCTGATTGTTGCTTCTTGCGATCTAACCTTCTTCGTCCGGTTATACGCAAGACAGAGGAAATGTCTCCTTGGTATCCGATGTAAACCAAATTTGCTACACTCTTAACCGGATCTAACAATGTCATAAGGGCCCACTGCATCACACATATTGCATTTAAGAAAGTGAAATTCCAAACTAACACGCAGCAGGGGGGGTACACCGGGAAGACTTAGAAGGGATAAAAGAATACACTCCAAAGATAAACAGCAAATGAATTTTTTTAATTCCTTTGAGAAAGCAAACAAAGCAAAAGTAGTGAATGCACATACCTGCGCCAAGAATCCATCAAATGATAACCCTCCTAATGCAGTCTTCTCTGCAGATTCCTTATATGGTGCTTCACTCCAAGGACTATAGTTCCAAAATATATCAAGCAAAATTAGGTTTCATATGAGACTGGACCACAAGAAGAATGCTCTCAGAAGTGTAGTCAAATAAAAATTGATTCATAAAATATATTTCAAATTAAGAAATCTAACTGTTATCGTGTGTGGGGACAGCCTAAAGAGTGAGGCACCAACTTCATTGTAATGTTTCTACTACACTACGAAGGCACAGAAGTAAAAAAAGAAAAAAAAAAAGCATGTGGTCTTTCATGTACAATGACTGCAAGTGTTATCTAATTATGCATAGTAAACCTGCTGATAATGCACTTGCAAGAATTACAACAAATGATCTGAGGCTGCGAGCCAGTTCGTAGAAATGATGGTTTTGCAGAAATGTGTAACATATAATTCATATTGTGAAATCATAATGATGCAGTAAAACAAAACAACAGCTAGTTCTAAAATATCACCTTTCTGGTGCAGTTGAAAAAAGATCATCAAGTTCAGCAGGTCGTAATGCGCCATCCTAGTAGACAGAAGCCCCATCGAGTTAGCATTTCAAGAAACAACAGAGCAGTAGCATGTAAGTTTCTTAAGATAGATATAAATATGCAGTAATGCTTAGCACAATCAAAATGAGGTCTTTACATCAAGCCTTAAATCAGAAAATTGAACCGTAATATAACACTGGGCACAAGCCTGAGGCTGAAAGCATCAACCAAGCTGTATGGGTACGCATGAGAGTCATGAATATGGAGCACAATACACTCTAACCAGTGTTAGAATGATTAACAAGTATTCAGAGAGAAAAAAAATTGAAACTACAAAAACAGCAATTTCGTATCAGGCAATGGTGTGTAAGTACTATGCATCACTTACACCATGGAGGTCGAACAAGTTGAAAATGCTTTTCAAGAAATCCACAGCTTCAGTAGTCAACTCCATACTCTGCATAAGAGGGCACGAGGTTTTACAAAAATATACAGTTGAATAATAAGCAAGTATTTCAATCAAGATATGGCGTTACTCATTTCTAGCATAACAAGCATAGAAAGAATTTGCACATTGCAATACTACATAAATAACAGGGAAAACAGGATCGGCTGACCAACTGTTCTAAGGACAACAGATATATATGGCCATAGACAAGTCTGGTTTCAGAACATGGTGCTGATGTGGTATGAAATGTTGTTTTCCGTATAGCTAAAACCACAAAGTTCAAGTATAATTGCACTAAATCTTTAATTTCTTGGTTGCGCATCAGATTTCACCCAAACCTCAAATAGAGGGACCATACTTTGCCTCCATCAAAATTCCAAGTAAAACCAAGCTATCAGCTTTGCATGCTACCAAACCATGTTCATGAATTCAAGAAACTGATTGTTCAGGAGCCTGTTCTGCATGAAACTATATCCTCCACCCTACTGGATGGTTAATGGAAAATTACAAATCTTACTTCTTCGTCAGTAGCAAATCAGGATCTGACTAACACATAAGAACAACACCTCTGCACTTATATGACACACCTTTCCATGTTCATGAAAACAAGAAACAGAATGTTCAGAAGCCTTCTTTGCTAAAATAGATGCTTAGGTGAATAAACTACGACTATGTATTTTTCTGCTGGCCAAGGAACAGAATTTAAGATAACAGCGAAACATCTGACACTCCATAAACAATAAAACATACAGATCACATAACTGAAACTGTAGCTGTTGATTGTCGTTTTGCAGTAAAAAGTATCAAAATCAAGTCAAAACTGAAATAAAAGCTAAGTGAGATTCCAGAAAACTATTGAAGGTTTAAAAGTCTGAAAAGCCATCTAACAGAGAGATACCTGGTCAGGAGCACGTTTGAATGAAAGTGGAATTAGATCGTCTCGGAGCTTAATCTCGTTATCATATCCAAATTTCCTCAGAACCGTCCATGTTGTTTCAAGACGGCCTTTTTCTATAAATAGTGCATGAAGAAAAAGGAAACCTGTCAATGTAAGACCACGGTCATTAACCCCCTCGGACAGTTTCTCCTGGACAACCCTCTTAACACCGACTATTTCAGAAGGCTGGAGTGGAGCATTAAAACATTTAACCTGTTCAAATGCATTGTGAGGCCAGCTCAGTACAGTTGGATAGTATCAAAGCTTATCGACTATACATGGTAAATTCTTCAAAACATGTTCTAAATAAGCAAACACCTGTGAAGCAACTCAAACATACAAAATGAATAACCACAGGGATGTATAAATAACTAAATAGCAACCTGAAAGTCATTTAACTCTCTATCACTGAGAGCACCATCTCTATCTTCATCGCAGAGAATAAATATTCGCTTTAATGCCCTCACACATCGAGGCTTCAAAGTCTGTGTTTCCTGATCAAATAGTGGCGATGTAGGGTGAAGCACTGCCTTCTGAGCATAATAGAAAACCTCTGGAACCTACAAAACGGAACATCTTCGGTGAGAATGACCAAATTCACAGATGCCCACACCTAGAAAAACATAACTATTCTATATGCAAATCATATAATCCAAACTACAGTGATTGAACATAGATACAAAAAGCTTAATGTAATCACAAAACAATGTCGAAGGCAACAAAGCAACATAACCAAGTTCATGATTGAAAACAAATCAAAGCAGAACATCATACCTGAATAAGGCTACGTGCCGAGCATTCAATACAAGTCTCAATCTCCCTAAATTGTTGCATTATCGGAGACATCACTTGTTCAAGGCTCACTCGTGTATCTTCCCTTGCATCCAACTTACATCCCACCACAATCACTGGTACCTTCACCTATTCATTGTAAGAAAATACTTAATATAACAAACAAATTATACAAACCGAGTAAACAACATGAAGAACAATCAAATCAAAATAATAGAAAACAAAACACAAACCTCTAATCTACGAAGTTCTGGTAACCAGAACGTACTTAAACGATCAAGAGTCGCAGGTGTATCACATGCATAAGTTAATACAACAGCATCTGCTAACTTTAATTCTTGAGCAAGTTTAGTTCGATGCTCCATACTAAAATCAAACCCATTATGAAATTACCACAAAAATCAGCCCGATCCATTCAAATAGTAATCCAAAACACATTTTATTTACAAATCGAAACACAAAAAATTATTACCTGGAGGAAGTATCAATGATTGTAACAGGAACACGATCAGGATAAAAATCAGCAGGTAAGCGAGTGGGAGGTAAAACAGGAGGAACTTTCTGTGGGAAAGTTTCAGCAGCGGCAGTAACAATCAAGCTTGATTTACCAGTTCCAGAGTCACCAACTACAACTACACGAACATTAGCTTTATCTCCTGTATTCGATTTTCCCATTGTATTCTCCATCTACAAATAAATGAAACACCTAAAAATTCCTCAAAATCAAGAATCACCAAATTTCAATTAGATCCGCAAAATGGAAACCTTAGTTTGTCTTACAGTAAGAGACGACGGAGGAATTCTCGAAAGAAAGAGATGAGAGTATTTCTGGTTGACGAAATATGAATTTGTCAAAACCCTAAAAACGTTCTTTTTTGGGGGTTTCACGCTCCCTACGTTCAGGCCTCAAGGTAATGAGAAACTACGCTTGGAAGAAAAGCTAAATAATGATGGGCGTATTTATAATTACTGTATTTTTATATGGTGGAGGTAGTGGATAGTGGTGGTTTCGTACAGAATAATTTACTATGGCTCGCAGTTTCTATTAATTGTTCGAGAAGTTCTCTGTCTTTTTTCCTTTGGATTGGACCCTCTCTTCATTTTAACTTGTTCAACAAAAATAGGGGCAATCGGGCAAGATTTTTTGTTTTTTTTGAAAGGGGCAAGTTCGAGAAGCCCTATGCCCAAAGCCCCCGATAGTTTTGGATCGGATGTGTAGTGTTAAGAACGACGATTATATTGGGTTGCCTTGGATACAAATTACAACAAACTGACCTGACCTATCCAATCCAAACCCTATGCCCAAAGCCCCTGATAGCTTTGGATGAGATGTGTAGTGTCAAGAACGACGATTATATCGTGTTGCCTTGGATACAATGTTGGAGAATATTCCTGTAACAGTGAACAAACCAAACAGTAGCTTGAAAATAGTTAAGGGTTAGAACATATAGCACACTTACAGACAATCACACAAGCACAGAGAGATGGAGTCGCCTGTTCAACAGACTGCCTTTAACTCGATATTTGTCAGGTACACCTTTAGAAAAGTGTTGTTATACCTTTAGAGATGACAAATCGAATCCAGGATAAAACCACCTGATACCAACCCAGTTAGCAAAACTCGTTGGCCCGTTGTGAACTTAACAGTAGAAGAAGATAAAAAATAAACTAGTGCGCATACAAAGCAGGAAGATAGGAAAAGTCGTCAGGTCAGTGGCTGCGACTGGGGTGATTGAAAATCTGATTTTTGTTTTCTTTTAAAGAAGAAGAAGACTGTTGATTTTTCAAACGGTCAAAATTCATTTAATTCAACATATTTAATTCGAGATATTTAATTAAAATATTTTGTTTATTAAACCTGATTTAATTTTATAAATACAAAACGGTCAAATATTTAATTTAAAGAATTAAAATTAAAACCGTTGGATCTTTGATGGGTACACGTATACACACGCAAGGCACACGCCAAGGGTCACGCCAATGGTCGCACCAAGGGTCGCGCCAATGCTCGCACCAATGCACACGCAAGCTCCGCAAACCCGCGGCCCGCGGTGCTTCGTTGCGAAGCACCGCACATGTGTGCATTTGCCCACTAGTACATTTCCTAAGTCCATATCCAATCCACTAATTCTTTTTCCTTATATAGAACGTTTGTGGTAATAAGGATAAACTTCCTCCTTGGTTTGCCCAATATGGGACAAACCAAAGGTTTCTCAGTCACTAAGAAGTGAAAATGGATGGCTTGATGTTTCCACCCCAAGTTTGGACTAGTGACCCTAGGTATATTAAGTAACAAAATTAATTTTAAGTAACAAATCCATTTTTAGTTCTAACAATCCCCCACATGAATGAAGAAAGTGATAAATCAGAAAACCGGAAAACGAGAAATACCTCTTAAGCAATAGGTGTCCATAAGGAATTGAACCTCTGCTTAGTGAGAAGTACCGGAACTACTTGATGGATAGTGAACGCGATGTCTTGAACTGCCATAGTTTGGTGTAATTCATCAATAGCTCCTTACGCGAGATATCTCTCAAGAGTGCTGTTAAGTTCACGCCGTTGTGTCCGTTTTGGCCCTGGATATATCCCGTTTCTCAGAATGCTCTAGAGAATCAGCTCAATTCTCATAGGAAGCGACCCACTTCCTCATTCAGATAGGTGAGTTCTATCAAGAGTGTTAACTGCTACACCCCATTTCAATCTTAAATTGAAACTATAGAACTCATTAAGACTTTACTATAAGTCATCCTCACATGCAGTCACACTATCACTTCTACACCATAGGGAAGGGACTGAGAAAATAATTCCCTGATAGTGTTTAATTTTTTACCCGCCACAAATTAGTTGTCTTATTCAAAACCTTGATCTTGGGATCTCCAGTCAGCAAGGTTGAGTATCCTTCATGGCAAGTTTTAATTTATGAGCTTATGTCCCATCCCCCTCGATGCATTACTAACTATCTCCTTGGACAAGCCTTTCGTCAAAGGGTCCGCGATATTCTCCTTAGACCTCACAAAGTCAACAGAAATAACGCCAGTTGAGATTAGTTGTTTTAGAGAATTGTGTCTTCTCCTAATATGAATAGATTTTCCGTTATAGTTAATGTTTTTAGCATTAACTATTGCATCTTGACTATCACAATGTATAAATATAGCTGCACAGGCCTATGCCAGAGAGGAATGTCTTCTAAAAAGCATCTTAGCCAAGCGGCTTCCTCTTATGCTTTATCTAACGCAATAAACTCGGATTCCATAGTGGATCGAGCGATACAGGTTTGTTTGGAACTCTTCCAAGATACTAATCCACAGCCTAGAGTGAATACGTATCCACTCGTAGACTTAGACTCCTCTGAGTCTGTTATCCAGTTTGCATCACAGTATCCTTCAAGGACAGCGGGGTGTCTTTCATAACTCAAACGGTAGTTTAAAGTGTATTTAAGATACCTCAACACTCTGAAAAGTGCATCCCAATGCTCATGTCCCGGATTACAGGTATACCTACTTAGTCTACTCACAGCATAGGCAATGTATGGTCTTGTGCAGTTCATTAAATACATCAGACTTCCTATGACACGTGAATATTCAAGTTGCGAGACTCCATTGCCTTTGTTTTTCTTGAGTTTGCAAGAAGGGTCAAATGGAGTATTTGCTGGTTTACTATCAAACTGGTTAAATT
This sequence comes from Papaver californicum, assembly GCA_023531435.1. Lineage (NCBI taxonomy): Eukaryota > Viridiplantae > Streptophyta > Magnoliopsida > Ranunculales > Papaveraceae > Papaver > Papaver californicum. The sequence continues at coordinate 4,935,485 of JAJJMC010016780.1, forward strand.
TCTTAAGAACTGATTCAACATAATGAGGTTGACTAAGACTGAATCCATTAGACTCCTTTCTAATTTTCATCCCTAGGATTACATCAGCAGGACCTAAGTCTTTCATGTCAAAGTTCTCACTCAACATGTTCTTAGTGGAATTAATGATTTTTAAGGTTGTACCTAGTATAAGAATATCATCAACATACAAGCATACAATCACACAGGCATCATTTATAGATTTATTTACACACATTTGTCAGCTTCATTTATTTTAAATCCACTAGAGAACATTACATGATCAAATTTTTCATGTCATTTTTTCGGTGCTTGTTTCAAGCCATATAAAGACTTCTTAAGTCTACACACTTTATTTTCATAACGCTTCACTATAAAGCCTTCGGGTTGGTCCATATAAATTTCTTCATCTAATTCACCATTTAGGAATGCAGCTTTTACATCCATTTGATGTATTTCTAGGTTATGAATTGCAGCGATTCCAATTAGCATCCTAATGGAAGTAATTCTAGTGACAGGTGAATAAGTGTCAAAGAAATATACACCTTCTATTTGTTTAAATCCCTTAGCTACTAGTCTAGCTTTATACTTTTCCACAGTTCCATCTACCTTACGTTTTTCTCTTGAAGATCTTACAGCCTATGGGTTTGCACCTTGGAGGTAAATCTACTATCTCCCAGGTTTCATTCTGAACAATAGAATCCATCTCACTAATAGTGAATTCTTTCCACCATGGAGCTTCAGACGAAGTCATGGCTTCTTTATAGGTTTGTGGATCAGTTTCAACTAAACAGGTTATGAAGTCTGGCCCAAAAGATTTTTCTATTCTAAGTCTTTTGCCTCTTCTAGGTTCATAAACAGGTTCATCTTCTTCTATCGGTAAAATATGGCTAGAAGAAGGGACATCTAGGGGATCATCACATATCATGCGAGATTCAGATTTCAACGGAAACACATTTTCAAAAAATGTAGCATCCCTAGATTCCATAATGGTGTTCACACCAATTTCTGATTTTTCAGAACTCACAAGCATAAACCTATAAGCAGTGGTGTGTTCGGGATATCCTATGAAGATACAATCAACTGTTTTAGGTCCTATTTTAGTCCTCTTAGGTGGAGGAATAGAGACCTTGGCTAAACACCCCCACACTTTGAGGTATCCATAAGAGGGTTGTTTGCCTTTCTATAATTCATACGGTGATTTGACTGATCCTTTAAGGGGCACTCTGTTCAGGATATAGCAAGCTGAGAGGACCCCCCCCC
>JAJJMC010016780.1:4939317-4981091 GCA_023531435.1 Papaver californicum
GAATCAAACTAAGTACTGTGAGAAAATGAAAAAGAGTTACTATATACGTGAAATAATTTAATAAGTGTTCAATGTATCGAATGTTTAAGGTTCTGAAATACTATTAAACCTAACTCATTTGTATTCAGTGGAATATTTCCCCAATGATCCATGAAAAGATAACTACGACTAAAAATATTAAAAAGCCTTTCTATCATTTTAACCATCAATGTAATTATTGAGTTTACCTTGCTTTTTGTTCCCGTTCCTCTAATATTCTTGTCGAGTTGTTTGCTCCCTCGTGAGAGCATCATCCACAACTTATTTACACAGAACAACCATGCAGTCCCCTAAGTTTGAGACAATGATGTCCTTCTCCTAAATAAGGCAAGTGATACAACAAGAGTCACAACTTCAAACCTACAATTATTGCTCACTTACATTAACAACTTCTTCAAGAAATGTAAGATTAACAAACAAGAAGAGACACTAAATTATTATTTTTTGTTGGGTCCATTTTGCATATAACTCGAATTAAAATTCAAACAAGATACAAAGGAGTCTATGAACTCCAAAAAACATTCTTATATGAATAAAAATTCACATTATGAAACTAGATAGGGACCTTTAGTAATCACTAAACCAAATTTAACATTTAGCAGCATGATATTTCCTTTGCTGAATGGGCTTGCAACAACAACACACTGTTGCAAAACACCCTGTTGCAGTTTTTCGCAATAACTATAGCGTCGTTGCGAAATTCAGTCAACAACGGCTCCTCTCAACAGAAATCAGACGTTGTGAAATTATAATATAGCAATAGAAATGGAGTCGTTGCTAAAATTTTTATTATGTTGCTAATTTATGTTCAAGTCTTCGTTGACCTTACATTAACAACACACATCAACCATTGTTAAATTTTTGCAACTGCAAAAAAAATATGGTCAAGTCTTCGTTGACATAGTCAAAATCGATTCCCCCCAATATTTCCCCCCAATTACCCAGTTCCCCTGAAACTACCCTGATTCATTCAACTCTTGAATAAAAAAGGAAGTAGAACCAAGGCAAGATGATAGGGAATAGGGATCAACCCTTTTTTCTTGCGTTCTTGCGCCAAAGATCTTGTAATTCAATCTAACTTTCATATTCAAAATGCAATCAAGATAAAAATTTAACTATAATGTCTCGTAATTGATGTACAAATGTTTTATATTGAGATTCATTAATGTATTTTCATCAAAAAAAAAGATTCATCAACGGATGGCTGACATAAAGTATTATAGTGAATAAAATGTTATACTAAACTGAGAATCCCTGTTAAGATAGAACATGACCAGATTTTCATGGTAACAGTAAGCAAAGAACCCCAAAGGCATAATAGACCCCAAAATATTGTTATGAAGAAATAAATGATTGTAAATAAAGTCATGCTTGGACACATTGACAGATAAGCAATACAACCTGAGCTAAGTAGAATTGATGAAGAGAACTGGTATAAGGCAAACAAGTTTTTCCTTCGATGATAGGCTTTGTCATACAACTTCTTTATCAAGAGACACTCCAGAACCATGATCAAAATTTCTTAGATAGTTTTCTTTACCAATTTTATTTCCTTTTCCTTGTACCTATTTGTGGTAACATGTACATTGTGCGAAAACAAATTAAAAGCAAACTGCATTATCGGGAAAAGAATAACTAGAAAACATGTTCATCATTTGATCAAAGTAAACAGAAGACAAAAGGAAGAACCTATTGACTGACTCTCGTACACAGGTTCATACTGTACGCCGTAGTTGAACAGAGTCTCGTACACATAGTCCTTATGAAGATAATTAACAACCTACAGAAGAAACCCGAAAACATATAAGAGAAACGACTAACTGAAGAACAACAAGAAATAACTGCTAACACTAAAAGCTTCATGGATTGGCGGAGACAAAAAAAATTAATGTTCAATATTTTACCTCGATCTTTTCAAAGTGGATCATCACACCACCTTTTGTACCACATGGAATATCCTTCACCTACAGAATTGGGGGAAGAAATCTTTTAGAAAATTAATAGAATATAATATTTAATTCCATTCTTAGACTTCAATTATAACTAGTATTGGCCAGCGACATATAATCTAATTAAAATCACCAAAATATAAAATATGATGGCGAAGTTTTTTCCCACTTGGAGTGCAAAATATGCTAGCTAAGTTTTTTCCCACTTGGAATACATTGAGTTGTTGCTGGTAATTAAAATTGATGGATTAGCGATGGATATAAAAATTACCCCACCCGCTAACCTCAACCCAACAACAAACACACTAGAACTTTGAGTGGCATAAGTCACTTATTTGACCAATACACCCGTATCTTATCTTATCTCACTCAACTCAAGTCGCAAAGTGGATAAACATCCAGGGTTCAAAGTTTCTTGCTATCAGTTTTACTAAACAAGATTAGCCATGATTCTAATTATCTGATTTCATCACTTCAAGTTTTTTAAAGCTCAGAGGATATTCACCTGATCTGTCTGAAGGGTCACCTGGATGAGATCAAATTGAGTTATCAATGGCATCTTCCCATGAAAACCTGGGGAACTTAATTAAGTTCATGCGAGCAAATTAATATTCCTGTAACCAAAGTGTACACAATGCAAGTTGTAGTTTCTGGAAAACCTACAACACACTCAAACTCTATTCCTAAGCTATTATTAGTATTGTCAATCAGATTACAAGGTCAAGTTTTGCACAATAATAAGCTAAGTTATGGACACAAAGGGTTTACGTGGTTCGGTGTTAAAACCTACGTCCAAGGAAGTGATTTTACTATGATATGAAGATGATCACAAGTACTCAGTCTTAGCACAAGGATGCTCTCAGCAATTCTCTCTCTATATGCCTCACAGAATGATTCAACCCCTTTAATATAATTTTCATGCATATTAATAGAAAAATAGTGAAAGTGGATGACAACACACTTCCCTTCGCAGGGTATCTCCACTGGAGGTCTCATCGTCATAGTTAAGGTTCATCTTCCCTGCCAATTGTCTTCACTAGTCAGCTCGCAAATGTTGTCACTATCACTCGGTACTTCGTCGAATCATGTTTTACCACCTGTCCAGACAAGTAACAAACTGTTGATCTGGCCGTTTTGCACTCGCATTAAATGCCCAACTGCCTATTTCAAATTTGACCGTTGATCTCTCGCTAGCAATTTCCAAACGTGCTGATCCTAGTGAGTAGGAGGAGATCCCTATATTGTTAAGGAATTCTTATAGTGTCTATCATGAAGTTAGCTTTCTCGTATTTGAGCTTCACGATGCTTACACGTGGCGAAGTGATTTTCTGTCCCCATATTTTGCCTCTTCTCCTGCATTCCGAACGAAGGTAGGATGGGAAGAGAATTTCTTTGATTTCGAATCGTCGCCATGTCCTCAAGATTTACGCAAAACCGCTTCCACATCTTAATATGACCGACACGTCATTAAGTTCATCTCCTTTATGACCTCCCACCTCCTTAGCCGGTAACCTAGGGTATAAATCCAACCAAGGAATGTTTTTTATCATTAACTCTTTTATTCTCTGACTTTCCCTACTTCTTCATTAACTTCTTCTTTAACTCTACCTCTTACTCTCTATATCTTCTGTTAAGATTCCTTCATTAACTTCTCCTTCTCCAACATTCTTTGGATTTTTCACTTCCTCTTTGATCATCAAGTCTCCCAAATGAAACACTTCTCTTCGTCAGACTCAATGGTAAGCTTTCCTGATGTTGATCATCTCTAATCAAACTCCTTTTTTCATTAATTTTGATTGTTATGGGTGTTGCTTAAATCTCTGTGATTTTTGATCTTCGGCTCTTCGATACTAAAGGAAACAACCCAAAAAGAGATTCCTCACTTCACCGCCGATCTTCATGAATTAGGCATCAAACTCATAGTTCCTGAAGGGTCTCGCAAGGGTACCAGTTTAAATTTAGAATGGATTAAGAAGGAGACATAGAGTACAAATAGGTTTATAGTCACTTTGGGACCACTGAAGGTTGGCCTCCCTATTCCTCTGTATAATCCAAAGACCCCCATATTTTGCAAAGTGATGTCTCGCTTGAACCCTTAACATGGCGTGTTTCAGCTAAGCGGGACGTAATTTGCTTATTAAATGAGTTCATAGCGTATTCGCAAGGCTTCTCCACTCTTCCTGACGAATCGCAGCTGTAGATGGCGAGTTTTTGAAAAGGGTTATAGTTGTAAAATTATCCTCTTCCAAGCAACATAAATATAAAAAGGATATTTGCGTATTTATGCGCATGTATTTTAATTCTATATGGAATGTTGTATCTCCACTTATGTTTCGCAAGCGAATTAAGAGTATAAATTTTCTTCAAACATTCTAAACTGGCCTTGCAGCCTTCTTACGACTCATAATATTCATGCCATATAGAACCAGTTTCAAGTCGCATAAATTCCAATGCTGAATTCCTTGAACTTGTCTCGAATGCGTATCGATGTTCCAACAACATCTATTAAATTCGGGAATAGCTAACGCTTAATCCCCAAAATACGTTTTAGCTTAACACTTCACTCACAACAAATGCTCCTCAAATTACTCTTCTAAGCACAAATAGGCTACTTTAGCACTTTGCTTAAATAAGCCATAAATTATGCGCCACTCCTCTCAAATACGCCACAATCAAGAAGCAATGCCATAAAAGACGCAGTGAACCTCTGAGCTAGGATAACCCTAGACTTTTCTCATATTAGCGCCAAGTTAGCACTGGATATTTGTCTTAGCACCATATCAGCACAAGTTAGCCACTAAAAGCGATAACTTTCCTGACGCTCGCCCTAGGCACATAAGAAGCGCCAACTAACCTAACATGGTCTTAGCTAGCACATATTGGACTAATGAGGCCTAAGCTAGCGCACCATCACCTTAATTTTAGCAATAAAATTGTTAACCCTAACCCTAGCACCAAAGACCCCAACTCCTCTCGGCCACGTACCAAGCCTAACGCATCCCCGAGTTACGGTCATGGTTCCAGCAGCGTCCTTGGCTCCTTGGTGTCCTTGGTTCCTTGGCGCCCTTGACTTTCCCATGCTTCCTTGGATCCTTGGCGCTTGTCTTTCCTTGGCGCCCTTGGATTTCTAATGCTTCCTAGATCTTTGACGCCCTTGGCTCCAGCGCGTCCCAGCTGGCAAGGCCAATACGTCCCTAGCCAAAGCCTATCACGCCTTCTAGCAATAATGCGTCCCTCCCATGCTCCAAGCGCGTCCCTAGCAAAAGCCTGGCACATCCATAATAGCAAATGCGCCCCTGTCAAAGCCTAGCGCGTCTTCTAGTGATATGCACCGTAGCTATCCTGATGCGCCCTAGCCTAGCACATCCCTAGTTAGTGCAAAACATCCTTGACTAATGCAACTATGGCAAATATACCCTTGACTTAACACGACAATACTTAGCGGCTTAGCCACAAGCGCATTGGCTTTAATACTAACTATTCTGTCAAATTGAAGTGCTAACTTCAAACCTCCTTGACACTAGCTTCCTAGCCCTAGTACAATTAACGTTTACCAAAAGTTATGCATATTGATCTTACTCCTGAGATGTTAGCACATTAGCCTTTTATATTAAAAGAGCTAACACATTGTTATTTATGCTAAGTATCTAGTATTAGCTTTGCTAGTTACTCCCCTCAAAAATACGCATGTCTTCTCAATATAAGTCCAATATTAAATCTAATATGAATTCTAGTAGATCACCTTGCTTAAGAAGCAATCTACAACATTTGGCCTCAAATGCCTCTCAGACTTATGCTAAGTCACTTATGCGCTAATACTTAGCCACTAAATGTGTCATGTTACTTCTAAGCAAGTACATGACCATTGAACTTCTCTGACTCGATACTAATCAGTCTGATTACGAATTCATTGAGTCCCACAACTTGCCTTACTGACTTAGCAAGTCATTTGACTTGACTTGACTTGACTTAAACAAAACAATAGTGGCTTATAACTCCACTATTTCCACGAGATATCAGATACAATATATGAGGGGATTCTCATTGGGGTATTGGTCTGGCGTTCTACGGCAATCATGGGTGGTGGAACCACCTCCACGAAGAAGAAGGTAACAAGTAGTGGGCGTTTACAAAGAAGTTGAGAGGATGAGGATTAGTGGTCAGACAGGTCTTCCCTACTTTCCGTGCACCACCCCACTACAATATCCACAATCATCACTTCTCCACCTCTCCCTAACTTCCACGACTTATGAGAAATCAGTGTATCTCCTTCAAACTATAGATAGTTCTCATTCACTCAAGAACAAGACAATCAGTCAGGAGAAACAAAACATACATAATTAGTGATTCCTCTCAGAGAATCCTTTCTTATTCACACACTACCTATCACACTGATATTTTATCAACCTTCTTTGCTTCCCTTTCCTAAGATCTACCCAAGTCCTTTTCATCTTTGTAATCGAAGCAGGACGTGAACGACCATTTCTTGGCTTAGGCTCGTCGTGTTCGAGTTTGATCTCTCGAACCTACTTGAAAGTACAATTTTACCATACATTTGTTTTCACCCTAAAACAATTAGCGACCACAGCGGGAGGTCAACCTCTCAATTACAAAAGCCTAAGATACATTTATACGTTTATGGGTCTTTAGTGTTTGTTTACTGTTACTGATGTAGGTTTGTTTAGTTGTCATATCTTTCAATAGATTATTGCTTTACATTTTTGGTTTGTTTGGTTGTAATCTCTTCCAATAGATTGCTGCTTTACATTTAAGGTTTATTATTTTTTAGTGGTTTGCATTATCTTTCAATAGTTTGTTCTAATCTAGATTCTTTATATGCTTTTGTTACTGTTTTACATTCTTCTTTCTTTTGGTTGTAAACTCTTTCAATAGATCACAACCCAAATAAGGGTTTTCAACTATCTGCATGTCAGACACAATTAGGGTTTATTTAATCCCACTAACGTAGGTTTATTTAGTTGTAATCTCTTTCATTAGATTGCTGCTCTAGATTTATGGTTTGTTTGGTTGTAATCTCTTTCAATAGACTATGGATTTACATATAAATTTTATTGATTTTTCTTGCAAAGCATTTTCTTTCAATAGTTTGTTTTATACTATATTTCTTATACGTGGCTTGTTATTTGGTTTCCCATATGGACAGTATTTGTCCTGCAAATCTGTTTAAGCGTTAGAATAAATTTATTAATATCCTAAATCAAATTTGTCAAAATGAATTTATTCCATCCCTTAGAGAGCCTTGCAGGATTAGGTATATACCTACATCGATATGAGTTGTATCTTTAATCTCAAGTTTGTTTTATTACCTATTATGATCTCTTTAAGTATGTTTTTTAAATGATACAACTTATACCACCATAGATTTTTCAGAGTGGAGATTTATTAGTTGTTAGGTTTACTATAAATGAAGGAGATCGATGCAGCATACCTTACAACTAATACATTCTCCTCTCTAATTTCATTGGTGGGTAAACTCGTATAATAATTAGTTTCCATTGTTATCATTAGTTACTCTTGGTTGATACACTTGCTTACTACCTTTCTTTTTTTTTTATGAGGATTTACTGATGCAAAGTTCTGAAGCTGGAGAACTCCTACTGCGGAGAAAGTAAATTAATCTCAGGGTTGTTTCGTTACCTATATTGCCATGCATTTTACTGTTGATGATTTCTGCCAAACATTTAATCACCTGATATGCTACCATGGTATAGCCTTGCAGGTGCTTGATAAAGAAATATTAGGACTTGCAGGATTGGTATACAACAACAAAAGAGTTGTTGGTGTTTTTGCACCATTACTGTATTCATTAACTATTATTTCCTAAAATAATCAACTCATCTGCTAGAGTTTTCAGAGAGAAAACATATCCATTATTTAGTTTTCTGTAAACTCTACGCAGGTGAGTTTAATCTTTTGGCACAAATCAATATCAAATTATGGAGATCGACGTAGAAAACCATACAAGTAGCCATGCAGGATCAGTGTACACCAAGATAAGAGATGTGGTAGTTTTGGGGTACCTACACATGTGAACGTATTTCAGTTATATGAGCTACTATCGATGCTAATCTGTAGGCTTCCTTTTTTATCTCAGGTTTGTTTAGTTACCTATTTTGATCTCTTCAAATATTGTGTTTTACATGATTCCTGCCAAAAGGTACAAGTTACCACCATAGATTTTTCAGAGTGGAAATGTATTAGTCGTTAGGTTTGCTGTAAATGAAGGATATGGATGCATCAAACCTGACAACTAATACATTCTCCTCTCTAATTCCATTGGTGGGTAAACTTGTATAATAATTAGTTTCCCTTTTTTATCATTAGTTACCCTTGGTTGATGCACTTACTGACTACCACTCTCTTTTTGTTTTGTGAGGATTCACTGATGCAAAGTCCTGAAGCTGGAGAATACCTACTGTGGAGAAAGTAGGTTAATCTCAGGTTTGTTTCGTTACCGATATTGCCATGGTATAGCCTTGCAAGTGCTTATAGAGAAATATTATGACTTACAGGATTGGTATACAACAACAAAAGAGATGTTGGTGTCTTTGCACCATTACTGTATCCATTAACTATATATAATGCCAAAAGAATCAACTCATTTGCTAGAGTTTTCAATGAGAAAATATATCACTTGTTTATTTTTCTGTAAAATCTATGCAGGTTAGTTTTTGACAAGGGAGAAAATCGTAATATTTATTTTTCCCTGCTGCAGAAGCATGAAATAAATATGTATAAATTTCTGACCCGGCATCGGAATTATGGATACGTACTTCTGTCTTATATTCCGCAAGAGAATTGAGAATGCGTATTCAGTTCATGGCTATATTAATCATGTAGCTCTTTTATATATGTATGCGCCCGTAAATTTTAGGGCTTTACCCGGCTAAACCCGTGTTATTTCATGTACGTCCATGCAAACTATCTGTATTAATCAGAACACGTTGATTATTCAAAATTGTGAATATTCTGAATATATGTTATCTCATCTCCGAATGAAGACACTAATTAGATGCAGACCATTTAAATACGAACTCTTATCGAACATTATCTCAAGTCGCAAACTTCCGCGGATGAATTCCTTGAAGATGTTTTGTATGCACTACATAAAGACCAAACATAATGCCAACACTAGATCTCATGCGATTGAGAATCCTAAGTAGAACATGGCCATGGCCACGAAACTGGCAAGTGCTAGCGCTAGCAGCATATAGGCATGGCCACGGAACTAGAAAGTGCAGCGCCAGTAATAGCCATGACCATAATATTAGCAAAGTGCAAGAGCCAGCAACACATGGCACGGCCGCGGCACTAACAAAGTGCCAACGCCAACAATTGCCACGGATGCGGCACTAGCAAAGTGCCAGCGCTAGCAGTAATGGCCATGGTCGCGGCACTAGCATAGTTCCAACGCCAACAACACTTTGCCACGGCCGTAACACTAACAAAGTGTCAGTGTCAGTAATGGCCACGGCCAACGGCACTAAAAAAGTGCCAGCGCTAGCAGAACACGACCATTGCCACGGCACTAGCATGTGCTAGTGCTAGCAGCATCTCGGTCTCGCCCACGGGACTTGCATGCGCCGTTGTCTCTGATGTAGCTTGCATGCATGCGTACAACTAAGACACGCCATATCCATCCCATGACCATATTGTGTTTGTACAAACTTATTAATAGTATTATCTTACACAAACTCCCAGTTAATCACATCACTACAAGAAAAACAGGTTTAAGCGACTGGTCGTTTCAAGTCGCTTAAAGTCCCTTTTAAGTCGCTATAACCGTCATAGCGACTAAAAGTGGCACTCGCTCCGTTGGTCGCCCAAAGCCATGTATCTCAAAGCCTTGAGAGGCCAGGCAGTCGCTCTAGTAATCAACCAACTTACATAAAGCGAGTACACTCCTTATTGCTTAAGATCTAGACCAACTAACAAGGAGCGACTAAAATTTTGATTGCTTAATATCTATACCAACCAATATAGCAAGTAAAATACCAATCGCTTCAGATAGACCAACCATTTTATAGCAAGTAAAATAATAGTTGATAGATACATGGAACAACTCGTTCCTAAATTGCTTGGTTAAAGTTTTAAGCGATCAACATAATTTTACTCGCTAAAAGCGATTTGTTATTTTAATTGGCCTGAAGTTGATTGCTTAAGGTTTTAAGCTATTAAACTACCTAGTTGGAAGATACATGGAGCAACTTAACCTGAAGTTGTTTGGTTAAAGTTTTAAGCGACTAAATGATTTTACTCACTAAAAGCAGTTTCTTGTTTTGATTAATCTGAAGTTTGATTGCTTAAATTTTTAAGCTTTCAAATTATTTTGGAATTCAGATTTTAAATGTCCTGAAGTTGGTTTTAAGTATTTAAGCTATTAAATTTCTTTGCCCGTTTGATTTAGACATCCCAAAATTTAATTGTAATTAAAAAAATTAAGACTAATTAAGATTATTTAATTAAAATGATAACTTCTAATTAAGATTAGATAATTACAAATATTTATATATATTGTTATACTTGAGTATCCCATAAAAAACATTTCCTTTCCGACCCATCCCAGACAAGAACCAAAAAACATACAAAATTAATGGTTCATGTACCATCTTAATGTCTAATTTTCACTTCTATAAGAACAAAAAACATATTGATCGGATTGTACATCCATTGTTCACCAAAACAATACTTTCCCAAAAACCAAAAACAGATAGATTGTACATCCATTGTTCCCAAAAAAAAAGAGTCAGCATTGTACCTGTATGTTGCTTCAAATATAACTGCACAGTCACTGTTCACCAAAATAAAATGGGCTTTAAGGGAGGTTAGTCAGACTCATCCTCCACAGACAAATCATCCGCCTGATTGTCATCAGCACATCCATCAACCTGCAAATCACGATCATCACCAGCACTGTCGTCCTCATCTTCATGCTCATCTAGGGAATCATCTTCCACATAATCTGGCATAGGTTGAATTCCCATCTTCTTCAAGGCCTCATTCATATACTCTCTGAGATTACGCTCTCTCCGTTCCAGCTTCGCCACTTTCTTCTTTTCCGAGTCCAGCTGTTCTCTGAGAGCAGTCATTTGGGCTTCATTTCTTTCATAAACGCTGAAGCTGGCGGGAGCGAATTTTGACTTACGAGCACGCTTGGCCCCATAGCGACGAGGATCAACAACCTTTTCATATATCTCTTCTGGCGGGTAGTTGAGTTCACCTTTACGAACCTGTTCACTCAACTGATTCATTGTTTCATACCCTACACATACATCTATCCTCTTTAATGAAATAGTTCAAGAAATTAGCAAACATATAAAGGAACTTACCCATAGGTCCATTCCCTGTTTCTCTAATATCATCAAATTACCCACAAAACCATCAGTTACACAAGGCAGACCCAATAGCTTCAGGAAATAAAACCAAAGGTCAGAAATCAGAAAAGACGGTTTCACATGCATATTTTATTACTAATGGATGAATCTGGACCTACATTGTGGAACAACCAAATGATCATTCAGAAACAAGACATACTAATAAATGATCTCAAATGGTATGGACTTACAAAAATATTAAGCATTCTGTATTAAATATTAAGCATTCTTATAATCAATACAGACCAACCTAACAGATACTACTTAACTGCACCTCAAATCAGCAAATAGATGAATTGAGTTGCGCAAAATGGTGTACCTGCAGCAATAATAAACTTAGAAATCAGTTAACCAAAATAAACTGGAAAGCATAATGCAATCTGAACAATAGCAAAATGATAACTTAATTTATGAAAATCGATAGCTCTCTCATCATCTCATATATAATTTCCTCATCACAACAATTGAACCAACCTAACGTAAACAATCCCATAATAGACAACGATAGGCCATAGACATAAAAGATAGGAATAGCAGCCAAGTAAACATCTTTCAAAGTACGATGTCTACCATCAAATTCCAAATGCTTCAAATCCTATTACAATTCAGTCATTTCATAACGTAATTGTGTCTAGATGATCACTAAATTTTGAATACAGATGTCATCCGTATACCATGCTCAAACTAAACTAATCCAGATCACTTAACTAAAATCCAACAAATTTACAACTCCTGCACCTAATTTATTAGTCATTTGTAGTCCATACATTGAATTATTGTCAGCTTCATAACAGTCACAAACTGATGAACGATGCATATGTTGCAAACTTGCAAGTTCTCTCTACTGCGGGTTTTTATTTAAAGATGAATACTTGAATCAAAACATAAGTGAAAAGAGTAATGATCATATCAAGCAATCTATAAACAACCTGGAAAGATAGACACCATCATTGAGGGGATCACTCAGAATTTAAATGTGCTTGATTTTGGTGTCGACTAAACTCCGTGTATTCAACAATACCTTGCATCAATAAAAACAAAATATAATTTATAACTTGTTATTTACCACAATCAATTAACCAAGATACAGAAACCAACACCTCAGATATAGTTAAGAAGTTAAAGCATACATGAAGATACAAAGCAAACATGCCATTGAAAAAAAAAGCTAACATAGCTCCTCAAATAACTTTTGACATTAATAATCTAAAGTAATGAAAAGTTGCACACTTCCTAAACAAAAGAACAAACAAAGTCAGCGTTACGTAATCACTAAGCAGATTTCAAGCATACTCAAAGACATTACAAACTGTAAATATTTAGGGCATACCAAGCATCCAACTAGTGGTTGGTGATAGTTGATAAACACCTATCTTTGTACAAGACATCTTATACCACCACCAACCAATGCCACTACCATATACCGGCAAAAAAATACATGATATGGGTTTCACAAGATATCTCATAAACATATGAATTCGCCAGAGGCAGAGTTGCCTATCCTTGTACCATACAACCCCACAAATACCACCACCACTCAACACTAAATACCATAATAAACATATGAGTTAAGGTTTTGCAAAAAAAAATACATATCCCAAGCGACAGTACACTCCTTACTAGTCGAACTTGCTTGATTCGCTTGACATTCAATACCTAAATAATACATACAAAACAAACCCCAAAAAAATCCTAATTACAATATCAAAACCCAAAAAAAATAAAAAAAAACCTAAAATTATTACAAACATCCACTTACATAGATCCATAATATAATTCCTACAAATCCCAAAATTAGCCACCACAGTATCTGCGTAAAAGAAAATGAAGACAAATCACAACAGAAGACTACAACTGCATTATTCATCATTATTAACCCATCTTCATCATCATGACTAAACCAAGATTAAACTAAACCTTAAAAAATCAATTGAAGCACAAATAAATTTAATATTTTGACGTCAGTTCATAAAAATGAAATAAAAAACAAACCCGTGTTTTAAAACTCTTTCCTAATCAGTGAACAGAAACTGCAAAATATTACAAAAATATTACCTTGAGCAATAGAAAACGATTTTCTTCCATTAATGAGTGAAGGAGATATAGAGAGAAAGAACAATAGCAAAGGATTTCACAAACCCAATTTTAGGATACCAAAAAAAAACCCTAACTTCTTCGAATCGAAACAGTAACAGTAATCATACAATCAAAAAAAAATTGGGGGACACTAAAGAAGAAAAAAAATGAAATTAATCTGAACAAAATAAGGGTGCTAGAGCCATGAGAGAAATTGGGAGGGGGAAGCAGCGAGACGGGGGAATCAAGGGGAAACAGAGCGGGAAGGGGGGAAGTGAAAGAATTTCTGTATCTGTGAGAGGAAATGTGTGTTTGTTGGTCAATTTTTTGAGGGAGAAAGATAGACCGTGTGATCGAAATCCATCGACGCTTGATATCTAGTTCTATCTAGTCATACGGATTGTGATCCGTGTGACTCCTTGAAAAAAAATTGTATGCGTCCATTTTATGGTTGTACTTGGTTATAACAACTTCTTCTGATTTTTTTGTCTAAATATTTATATATTTTAATTGGTAAAAATATTTGTATATTTTAATATCAAGGAATATATATTTTGGGAAGAATAAATATTTTTTAATAACCTAAGAAAAATTCAAAGAATAATAAAGTTATAATGATTTTGAATATTTTTATTGACCTTTGATTATACATAAATTTTAATTTTAAATATGTAAAAATGAATCAGAAAAATGAGAAATGAATTCGATAATTATCATTGACTTTTCACTAGACAAAATTTTGAAGTATGATGATCTTAGATTATAGATTCCGGTGGAGATTCTTAATTTGGATAAGAGGTCAGTAAGGATAACATGACGAATATCTTTTACTCATACGGATCGTTAATCTGACGGTTCAAAATTAATATCTTATGCTCATACGGATCATGAATCTGACGGACCAAAATTAGCATCTTTTTTTATACGGGTCACAACTAGAACGTCCAATCAAACATACGTCTCTTAATATATACAGGTCCAACGACCAAAAAAAAAATAAACGGTTATTAATTTCATATAAATAAACTTGTTCTCTTTAACTAACAACACATGTATAATTTCATATATTCTACAAATTTTAATTTTTTATTTAATCGTTTGTGTTTTATTTTAGTTGATTTTACTTCTAGCATATTAACGTAGTTGAGCTAAGAGTGATTTATAACATAAGATACATTCGGGTGTAACTGCAGTCTTTTCTGCAGTTAGAATTAGTTATGTCGTTTGGCCAAGAGGGACTTTCTTGAATAACCATCAGATATGAGCGAACATAGACTTAGGTCAATCTCACATATAAGTTACTAAGTAATATATACTTAGATCAATCTCACACATACTTTGGTCAATCTCAAATGATATACTCAATCGACCAAGTTATTAAGTATAATATATCCAACAAATATTAATCAAAGAAAAATTAGGGCTCAAACTAAAAAAACTAACTAGAAGGACATTAACATCAAACCTAAATAGGACTAATCCAAAAATATTTATGACGAGCATCGGCAAGTTTAGGGTTCCAGTGAAGATTTCGACTTAGGCGAAGAGGCCATTTATGATAATATGACGAACATCCGTAGTTTTGGAGTTCCTATGAAGATTCCAACTTAGTGGAAAAGGTCATTAATCAGAATATGACAAGAAATTGTATCTTGGAGCTCTTGTGAAGATTCTGACTTATTCTGAAGAAATACCAAACCGTTATTGACATTTTACAGTTAAATCATCACATAAAAGTCATTAAAGGTCGGCCAATTAATATAATAATGTTTTATTATAATTTTATTGGTGTAAGATTAAAGATCTGTGAGTTTCCACTTATTGATCTATGGTGTAAGATATGTGGAGCTCAGCATATCTGGAAGCACGGGATAAGTTATCTGAATGAGTATGAATTTGAATTTGATTATGAATGCCGATAGTCCATTTACCTTACCAAATTTTACAATATACTCATCAATTATATCCGATATCACTCGACCTCACTAATTTCTCATGGATTCCATGTGTTTATGTGGTCATCTATCAATATAACTAGGTTATTCAATTTCTCTCGGATTCCATCGATTTCTACGATTATCGACTTTGTCAAGAGTCCATTTACCTCACCAAATTTAACTCTTTATTCATCAATTATACATGATATCGCTCGACCTCACTAATTTCTACTGGATTCAATTAGTTTATATGGTTTTCTCAAATTATATCGGTTTCTCCCATTATCCATCATTTTGACCGAGTGCCCGTCAACCTTGGGAATTTCGGTTGGCCTCACTTAATTTCTCTCACTGTTTCATGGCTAGGTTTAGAGTTATGGTATAGATATTTAGACTAATTAGATCAAAAAAGCATATTTTGGTTCATACAACTAGATATTGACCTCCGATATACATTTCGATCAATCAGATATGGAACAAAGCGAATTTTACATGATATTCACCTGTTTCACCCGGACTTACTTAATTTTAGACAATATCCATCAAAGCCAAGAGAATCTAATCCAACGAGTATAAATACATGAATTTAATTATATGGTTACCTATTAATACAATTGTGTATTTAGAGATCCGTTACAAATCTTCCGGGTAATATGATAGGGGACGAGGTATATTTATCCAATAATGTTCGACCTCACTTAGTTTCTCATGGATTCCATGAGAATAATTATATGGTTACCTATTAATACAAACCGAATTTCCATCCACTTCACTTAAATTTGTTTGTTACCCGTCAATTTTACTTATTTCAGTCGCCTCACTAAGATTCAATCAGATTTTATCGGTTTTTTCTAGCTTATCGACAAGGACCTTCGATGGAAACCGATCGCGCCTCTCTTGGCCGGATTGAGTCTTTCTAGCTCGGATTGAATCAAAATCTCTCCTCATACGTCATAAGTCTTTGAGGAAAACCTTGAAATAACCATTTTACCTTTTGTCCATTTTTTATAAAATAATTGTTTTACTTATAATCTGAAAGTTGATGAATTTAACTATTATGCCATTGATTTGTAAAATGACTATTTTACCTTTGATCCAAAAAATTTAATCAAACAGATATAAATGATCTGTATGGTGTTTATTTGGCCAATAGAAATTCAAATCTTTAATCGAACGGATATAAATGCAAACACAAAAATTCATACGGATTATCGTTCTTATACAAAATCAAAAGAGGTAAAATTGCAATCTTTATGGGCAGGAATGTTGGCGTGAAAAACATCTCAGTGAGAATGAATTGGCGGGTTTGTTGGCGCTTTTTTCCGCAAGTGAAATCTAAAGTTCATGTTCGGTAAGTCTCTAAAATTGCAACCCTGAGGCAGAAACTCTCGCCTGATCCCTAAAAAAACTCTCGAATTTAAGAAAACTTCAACTTCTATCTCACCTCTTTCTCTTCACTTTGTATGTTTCAATTATTCTTAAAAAAGCTCCTGATCCCTCACCTATCTCTCAGTTTCATCTTCGATTTCTTTCTTTTTGAAATCGAAAATCCAAAAGAAAGAAATCAGGGATTGATTTTCAATTTCTCTCTGGTTTGTAAAGTGGGGTTTCAGTATGTTTCAATTAGGGATTTTTTCTGATTACGATGTGGATTTTGATGAATAATAGGAAATTGAAGTTTCCTTCATATCTAGTTCCATCGATTTTCTAGGGTTTAATTTATTTGTTTCGGTATTTCTGAATAGATAAAGATCATTTGGAGATTGGGTTTTTATTAATTTTCAGTTTAAGTTTTATCTCTTGGGGATTTTTTATTCTAGGTTTACTTAGTGTGTTTTATGTAAGTTGTTGATTCCAGTCATCTTGGTAATCTTGAGAATACTAGTATTCAAATCATCTGTTAGCAGAGTTTTGGGTGTTAACTTTAGAAAGTTTTTATGATTTAGAAAGGAAATTAGTTCAAGAAGCTCTTTCTCGTGATTCATCTGGTGACGTTCAATCTAACTTCTCTCTCCTACTTCTGCTGACTTCCAGGTTTGATTTCTTTTCACTTTGTATAGATCTGGGTTCTGTTCAGATTACTTAATTTTTCTGCTAGAAATGGAGATTTGATTTAGAATCTGCTGCTTTGTAATTTTTACAAAGAGTTTCTTTGATTTTGTATAAAATTTGTACCTTTATTGTTGATTTATGCTTACTGTAAATACGAATACTCTGATCTACTGAACTCTGGAAGTAGTTTAGGACATGGTTTTGAATGATGTCTTGTTTAGGTACAACTTTTGGAGGAATTGGGGTGTTCAGGGACCTGTTATGCTCTGAATTTCTAGTCTTAGGTTATATTATCTAGTTTTTGTGGGAATTGGGGTTTTTGTTGGTTGAATCTATGCCATGTAAATTAGCTTTAAGGGTTTATTTTTTTGGCATCTATTGTTGATATATGTGTTTCATATATCTTACTGTAGGTGGATGTATACTCTTAGCTACTATGTTCTGCAAGTAGTTTAGGACATAATTCCAAATTTCATGAAACAGAGAAAGCCTTACATATTTTTATGAAACTAATGAATGCTTAATAACCCATGTAACAATAGTTGAAGCAACAGAGAAAGCCTTACAGATTTCTCTCAATTGATGAAAGACTAGCATGCTATTGTGGAGGAGCAAGTTCCAAAACTATATGTACCTCGAAGCAAGTTGATTGATTGGGAAGATTAGGAAGTAAGTAGCCTAAAGTTTACATTTTTTGTTGTTGCACACAATGCACAGAATATGTATATATTTGTAGATATACCAAGATGTTATAATATGATAGTTCACTGCAATTATTATATATTTACTCCGGGATGCTATCATTGCCTAGTAATCAAACTGATTTTTGCTGCGTTCTGTGCAGTGCACTAGTTTGTTTCTATTCATCATCGATAAAACATCTATATTTGTTTTCAGTCTATCTTTCAAGTACGACTCTTTGTGAAATCTCTAGTTATGGGATAAACTATCAAATAACACAGCATTGGCTCCTGCAGTCCCTTGTGTCGGGATTTAGAAATTTGTTCAACATGTGGTTTGTTAATATGCAATTTTTTGAACTAAACACGTGGTTGTATCCTGATTTTTTAACGTCTTCTTAGTTCATCACCATCTAGCTCACTTAGTGATGGCATGGTGCCTTCAGATGGAACCACTTCCACTGAGTATTGAGAAAAAAGGTGTTTTTTTAACTATCTGTGGTAGACGTAGTTCTAGCTGCTAATATATAATAAGTATGTTTCTCTCTACTCTAAACATTGTTTTCTTTTTATGGTTACTAGATTTTTGGTGAAATCTCTGAATGATCTGCACTTACAAAACTCATTTTATCGTATCACAGATGCATGGAAATTTTGTGCTTCTCATAACAAACAACAAATATTTTTGTACATTAGTAACCCTGTAAGTTTATTTATATCCCATTGGGGTTGCTACTTTTTAGCTTTGGCATCTTTATTTGTTATCTAAATGTTTAATTTCTTCTTATTTGCAGACAACCTACAAACAGAACGGTGATATGGTTGCAGGGGAATTTTTTGGAAGATCATATTCAGAAATCTAGTACGCAACGTCTCTATATGCCACGTCATTGCATTTCATGTTCACATAAGTAGACTTCCAAATTGGTGTATTCCCTAATAAATCCATAGCACCCGCCCCTAATGAGTTTGTGATCCTCCCATCTCTGCAGGGAGTTTTTGAAGGAAATTAAAGACGATCTCTACAATATCCTCAAGAGAACGAAGGACGCCGTCGTCACTCTGCAGGGAGTTTTGAAGGAAAACATGATAAATCTATTGAAGAGACACTAGATCAATACCAGGTTCCTAGAGATAAATGGTGGTCAGCTCTTTACAGAATGGTTGAAGGTATATCCATATTCCTATGCAAAATTTGTTCCTGATTATTTCGACCTCATCATTAAAACTGACTATTATGGGCATCAATACGAATTAAGATAAGCCATCAGATAGAATGCATCTGCCTGTCCATGAGTCACTGTTCTACCAGTCCATTTAATTTTGGTCCTCCTGAAATTTCCCTTGAAAGAAAAGATGTACTGTCAAAAATCCTTTAGCTTGTAAAAGAAATCTCTCACACGTACACAGTCACCCTTATTCTATAAAGAACAACATGTATATGCCTATTGAGGGTCCATTGTTTCACCGTACTGACGATCTTGAAAGTTAAGCTCCTGAGGGATTGGTGGCATTTCAACTATGAGTTATTGCATTTGAAAGTCAAGCTCCTGAGTGCTTCCAGTTACCATGTTGGGCATTTGCATTTGCATGACCATAAGAATATCATATATGTTACCCAAACATTGGTGGACTGTGGATCTTAAATCAAAATCTTTTTGGCATATGCATGGGCTGGATGTTGTAAAACAGAGCACGAAACTAGGGAAGTATTCCACCTTATACTTCTTGAACTGACAATAGCTTTTGGTGGTCAACTAATTTGTATGCATTATCAAATTATAGCATGTTCATAAGATATGGGAATGCTGACACATGATATGTCGCATCTCACACGCCAGATGCCACTTTTATATGAGTGGAAACAGGCTTGTTTTAGATTTTACATTTTTGCATCAAAGTATTTGGTATCTATGATACTAATGAGAGTATAATCAATATTTCAGGGCTTTCCACGATGAGCAAGTTGAGCCGCAACAAGCTTCAACAATCAGATCGTGGGTTTGATGACAGTCAAATTAATTGGGACCGTGTTGAGATGTAATTAGTAAGGTAATTTTTATTTTGGCATCACTCTAGTAATTATACTTGTCACATCTAAGGACTCAAACCGATCACTTTTTTCTGTCTATAGGCATTCAAGCAAGAGTTTTAAATATCCAAATAAAGAGCACTGGCATGTTACATAACTGTCTTAAACAAACAAAAGGGATTTACTGAAATGTCATGGTCACATGTGGAAACCATTTTTATGCCTGTTGCAAGTTAAATCGTCTTCACTTGCTTCTTTATTCACAATTATTCCTATTAAACTTGTGAATAAGTCTGCCCTGAGCTGAACTTATTATTTGTAGGGACATTTCTGTTGAGATTTAGGATGGTCAGCTTGTCTCACCAACTTACTAATGATCCTAGCTTTAACTAAAACCTGTTGTCCAACTTGAAATTCAGTTTTTCATCTTTTACCTTGTTGAATTAGACGGTGCTAGACATTGATAAATTATTTTTGTAATAAGAAAAATAATAAAGTTTTACTTTTAGCCTTGGTGATGATATGTTTCTTTCTTTCTCCAGGTACTGTTTTTTCTTTCGAGATCAGATAGTTCGATGGCTTTATTCTTCTTATGTCCCTAAAAGAAACGTAATTGACTATTGATTGGGATGAAAACAGCGTGTAATGTTTGATCATGGAATTGCAGATCGTAAACTCTTCCTGAACCTGATGTTTTCCGGTTCAAACTATGGTGAGGCAGAAACTTTGATTGTGTTAATTAAATTTTGTACGTTAAGATGTGTAAAAGTGTGAAACTTACACTTGTGTTTTATACCGAAAGAATAAGATTTGCATCAAGAATCTAGCAAATACATTTGGTTTTTTATTTACTCGTCCTGGTTCCAAAAGAAAAGAAAAGAAAAGAAAAGAAAAGAAAAGAAAAGAAAAGACCCATTTGGATTATCCACAACAAATCTGAGTTTCGCTTGGTTTCTTGACATTAGAGGTACCCCCTCCTCACCCTAATAAATATTAATGGAAATATTTATTTAGTAAATGAGTGGATCCATGAGGTCGAGGAAAAACCACGGTCCCCAACCCACTGTGGGTCTTAATTTTGGAACAAAGCTCATCCTTTAGAAGAGCAAATACCTCTTGCAATTCTTGTCAGAAGCGTGATCAACTCTATCCCCATGTCGAATGTACCATTTGGAAGCAGCCGAAAGAATATTTTGGTGGAACCATAAGGAAAGTGGAAGTCTTCACTTGATCTGGACTGGGAATCCGTGAGCTTGAACCTCTCAACCAAGCGGCACTCACCGAGATGGCTTGGAGAATCCACAACAACCCTATCAATTTCGGGCCAAATCCCTCAAAGGGGGAGTGTGAGACTTGCAAGATATCATTTTTCAAATAAAGAAATCCCACAAATTCTTGAAAAATGTTGAACAAATAGCTTTTTGGATGTTGGAATGGTTAATTTCTAAGAGAAGGCAAGGATATGACAAAATTTGGTTTTAATATTAAAATTGTTGAACTGAGTGTTAAAAGTTTCAAATTTTAACTGGAATGATATGGGTTGTGAGATTTGTAAAAATATTTGGTTGTATAGTTGATTTAATCGACTCATGTTAAAAAAAATCAATTTGTGCATCCAAACATTTGCTCATAGTGAATGAAAACAATGACTTGAACAAGTTTTCATGTTTCTATTAAACAAATCCTAATAGGATTGTTAGATTAATACTAATTAAGTTCTCAAATATACTTTAAACACTAATTTCTTTTGAAATGATGGTAGCGGCTTAAACTTGGTTGCTGGGAGAGATTTTACCAAGTAATTCATTTTTTAACATGTGGTGGTGGCTTAAACTTAGTTGCTGAGAGAGGTTTGAGCAACCAATTTATTTTGTTGTTGCTACGAGTCGGTGCCTCAAACTGAATAGCTACATGATCAACTTTTAGCTGCTACAAGTTACTTGAAAAACGGATCTAGCAATTAAACATATTTGGTTGTGGCTCAAACTTAGTTGCTGAGAGAGGTTTGAGCAACCAATTTATTTTGTTGTTGCTACGAGTCGTGCCTCAAACTGAATAGCTACATGATCAACTTTTAGCTGCTATAAATTACTTGAAAAACGGATCTAGCAATTAAACATATTTGGTTGTGGCTCAAACTTAGTTGTTGAGAGAGGTTTGACCAAACAATTCATTTTGTTGTTGCTACGAGTCGGTGCCTCAAAGTAAATAGCTACATGATCACTATTTTAGTTGTTATAAATTACTTGAACAAAGGATCTAGCGATTAAGTATATTTTTTCGTTGCTAAATAATAGTGGACACATGTTTATTGCCACCAAAATTTTGGGCAGTTGCAATTTTAGACGCTTAAACTATTTAAGCGACTAAATTTTTGAGCTCTTGCTAAGATTTTAGATGCTTAAACCCGTTTTTCTTGTAGTGCATGCTTTGAATCTGATAAGTCCATGACTCCACTAATTCCTACGAGAAATCAAACATGTTACATGGGGGGATTCTTCATGCGGTATTGGTTAGTGGTTTATAGAAACATGCAGAGTGGTAACACCTCATAATGGGAAAGTTACAAGTAGTGGTAACATTTATAGCAGTTGAAGAGATGATGAAGTAATGGTCTAGAACTTCCCCAACATAGAGGGCGTGGCTATACTATTACCTCCACAATCTTCATCTCTCCATATCCTCACTACCTCCACTACTTACGACGAAAGAAGTGTGTATTCCCAACTACTATAAATAGACTACTTAGTCTATTCAGAAAGACAGACAAGCTAATCATTCTCACAAGCTCTGTTATTCTCCATAGTTCTACACCTTCAAACACAATTTATCACCATTAATTTCTAAAACTTTCTCTGCTTTCCTCCTCTAAGATCAACCTATATTCTCTCCTCGTGATTGAAGCAGAACGAAACGGCCACTTTCGTGGCTTAGGCTTGTCCTTTGTAAATTTTGACTCCCGAATCTAAAGAAAATACTTCTACAGTTCATTGTTTTTCCTAGGGAGTATTATTTAGGTACTAAAAATTGGCGACCACAATGGGAGATTAATTTCTCGGTCACGAATCTAATTCTTCAACCATCTAAAAAAAATTCTTTAACATCTGAAAATAAGGTGGGTATTAGGTCTGGTTCATAGACTAACATCAATTCAGGTCCAACAATCAATCGTAATTCTGGTAACCCAAGTAGTGGTATGCCAGAAACCATTCCTCAAAACACCACCACTAGCAACATCGACGCTCCTCTTTGAAGTAGTGTTACTAGAAACACCATGAATAGTCAAGCACCACCAAGTCTCTCAGATATGATGAAGAGACAAGAAACCCTTGGTGAAACATAAACAGATAGGGTTACCATCTTAGAAGGAAATACTCGCTCATTTAAGACTCGGACGGGACAACCACGTCTAGAGCAACATAAGTATCATATGGAGCAAGCCAGAAACGCCTCAAACTTTATTGCTGATGCTAACACCTCCAGGGCCCATATCCAAAGAGATAAATGAGAAGTTCGTCTAGCCCGTGATCTGGTACCAGGAAATAGTAAACAACAAAATTTCAACGTCGGTGGAATTCTGGAAAGACCCCTGCAAAAATCAAAAAAGAAAGGCTCATCTCTGTTCCACTAGCACCAGCCTCTCTGTCTGATTCAGATCAGAGAATCCTTCACTAAAGGGATACCTCTCTCCTTATTTCTTGTTGCATAAGGAGATCGGGGTCCTCACCTTTCTCAAGCCGTTACCAGATGGAGCCAACCAATGTTCCTAATGCTACCAGCGTCAGCATATCCAGAATTGACAATCAATGCGATGACGAGATCCTCATTCAAATAAAGCAACCAAGGATCCAACGACCAAACTTCGTCATTCATAAGTGTCTAGAGAGACCACTACCACTACCATTTTGTGGACAGGAGTGTCTTCTACCACTTCACCAGCAACAATCATGTAGATCCAAACTACGACATGGTTATAGGACGTCCGTGAATCCACAGAAACAAGGCAAGGCTTGACGCATCTCTGGAGAAATCGACACCAAGGGACCCACCTTTAGGCGCCAACAAGCCAGTAGACCCTAAAGATTGCTCATCTCCAGAACATCACCAAGCAACGGATCTGGACGCTAAACAATTGCATAGATGAGAGGTGATGTGGTATACCCGTGGATTTCGCCTACAAGTAAGTCTTGTTCAGCAACTCCCTTTACAACCAGTTGTCCCACGTCCCATCAAGGCTTGGGGACTTGACCCGGGTATCAAACCCACCGTGACCTAACGATGTGAAAGGGGAGCCCATCCCTTTCAAAAGTTTATCAAATGGATAGGGGTTATCTCTATTGAGAATATTAAAAACAATAGTCCAGTTATCCTGAAGATATGTCATCAACCTGAGATACCGAAACCCAACCCTTTCCAAATCAGAGACACTACTGCCTTTCCTGGAGAAAAGCCATATCTGATCATTAAAACTATGTTAGGTGACAAACTCGTTAATACTGATAAGCCAACATGGGTAGTCGTACGTGGCAAGTGGCTTAAAGCTTCCAAGGCTTAAACGCTTCACCCCCCCTGACAAAGTAGTCAAGGCTTAAGCACTTTACCACCCCTAGCAATATTTCCCTGTTTTTACGTAATATTTGCAATTCCTTCAAAATGTTTGCAGTGCCTTGCATTAATACTTAGGATTTCAATTAATTAATTGAACAAAGTGTTATTTATCTCTCTAGAAAATTCTTGCAAACCATTCAAAATCTACCTACTCAAAATTCCAAAATAAAACCACAGAAAAACCGGGCATCTCAGAAACACATAAAACCATCAAAACCTACTACTTATAAATTATTTTTGAAGACTGATTCAGCGCCATCATCATATGCTCTCTCCACCTGTGCAAGGGCTTCGGTTGCAAGCCTCAACTCCTGGGATAGTCTTTCAACATCATCTTTATCCTTGGTAACCGCTTTTAAGCCAGGAGACGCGTCTATTTCCTTCAAGTTCTCATGAATGGCTCTTGTATGATGATGAAGCCATCCAACACCAAGCTTATCCGTCTCAGCTTCCTCCAAGAGTCGGATCTTTTAAAACTTGAAGTCAAAGTCAACTCCAGCATTCAGATACTCAATTGGTGCAGTTTTCATGGTATTGACATCCTACGCAACGATACCACTTGGAGAATCATCTTTATCAGCTGCATCCAAAGAATCACATGAACCACACTCAGGGAATGAAGGTTTACATGAGCTCCCCTCACTATCAAGAATCTCTCCAACATAGAAAAGACGGTCAACCAAAGAGTCATAACCTTGACGAAGTCCTCCATTCTCCAAAAGATACTATATCCTCACTTCTCCCCAACTAGGTCATCAGATTTGGTAAGCGCCTGCAACCCTTGACGAGGCTGAGACGCATCCCAATTCTACTTCATAAAATGCAACTTCAGTAACCAAAGAGAAGTACGACAGGGGATTGCTCACTGCAGCCCATCCACTATGACAATCAAGGATTCAAAAGATAACTCAAGAAACGCCTCCGGGAACAAGTCCTTGAAGACACCCCGTCGTCAACAAGATACCTTTCATCTCATCCTCTTCACCGTCGATGTCTCTAGAGGAATTCGCTCATAAGTATACCATCATCACATCCAGAAGGGTAAAACAAGCTTAAGATCCAAAGGGTCAGGATAAGACACAATTTCATTCAGTCAATGCTCACGAAAACATCCCATTCGCGACTCAACAGTCCGGGCACCAACGGGGACTCTGACTTTAATTCAAGTTCTTGCTCCATCCTTGGCGTGATAAAGACAACAACAACAATAAGAGATATCAACCTTCATGGCTTCCCTTTCCTGATCAGACCCTAGAGGCATGGACTCATGGCGATTCTATCAAATCATCCCTCGTCTAGTAGCAGGCTAAAGTAGCTACATATGGGAACTGAAGGATTCTTCATTTTTAGAGATTTAACGCAGTCACCTCCTTCGAAAATAGTATTTGATCAACAACGGTAGTAGCAACAAGACCTCTTACTCGCATCATCCTGACGATGGGCTTGATCTTATTGGGATGATCAATTCAAATCTGTCACCACTAAGGGAAAAAAAAGATCGCCAATAGAGCATTTGTACGTCAGTACCTCCACACAACTCGCACACTTGATTCGGAATTCTCAAGGTGACACCATCAATTCCCCTCATGCTCCAAGCAAGTCCTAAACAAACAGTACTCGTGGTCATCTATTACTGGTAATGAGGCAGCCACAACCATCTCGAGCACAATGAACACTCGACATGCCTGACCACTTCAAATTCATGCTTCTCCTTTCAACATCTGGAATGTGGGCTTATAAACTGTTGTCAGGAATCCATCTTCTCCAGAAACATGGCTATGGCGTTAAAGTATATGGCATCTGAAAATTAGGGTTTCGATTTGGTGAGTCTTCTCTTTTCAATCAAAGCCTCCACATCTCTCAGAAATCTGATTTCTCAAAACCTCACACTATTAGAAACTCACCATCCATGAAACTTTGAACATCTACGAAGCCTTCAAACTCCATGAGGTCTTCAAGCTCCATGAAACTTTCGTCCTCATGAAGCTTTCGCTTTTTTTTTACCATTTGCTTTGGGATCCCTATATCTTATGAGGTCCCCACCTACTTGTCAGAGCATCACATCCTCTTAAAAATCTTAAGAAGCCACATCCTCACGACAACATTTACCATCACGAGCTCCTTTATTCGTCGTCGCTCCTACTATTACACATGTATCCTATAAACTCGGAAATTGGCAACAATCGGTGGAGAACGGGACAACGTATCCTTCACGAAAAATGTTCATCTATATCTCTGTTATAACATACCAAAAGGTTGTGTAAATCCGATATACGGGCTGAGAGATATGACTTTTATGCTAAAGTCAATGGAGTCTAAAAATTTGCACGGGACTACAAATTACAAATGCGCATGCATGGTTGACTGACCATACAAGCTCCGAACCAGGTGATTCAAGCTCCGAACCAGGTGATTCTTTTTGCATATGATATCTTAATCACTTATCTTTGAAAGTTGGGGTCAAACGTCAGAAACCGACATCGTATAAAGATGCTAAGGCTCCTGGAGTGAGTGGTGCGCAAACGAGGGTTTCCATACGGGATTTAATACTCAACTCCAGAGAGGCCTTGTCCACCTACAAGTCCTCACTTAATCAAAGAGACCATCACCTATGTCGTCTTCTAACATATTTAACAACATCAGAAGATGTCACCAACCTTGTGTCACCATTGCTTCACTCCTGTGACCATTACTGTCTCAACTTATGATGTTGTTGCTGCCATCCCTGTTACTCGGTACTCTTGTTAATATGAGACAATGTCAATGGATCTTCATGCTTCTAAATTGATATGTCTAAATCTATCTTAAGATGTCGGAGTTTACTGCTAGCCTCATCCACGGCTATGGTTTATCATCAACTCCTCACGACGACTTCCAATATTGCTACCACGGGTTACGACTTCATGTTTCATCTATGGATGTCCATCTCGTATCTATTGATGCCTTGACGACGTCATCACTAGCACCTGGAGCTACATAATCAAACCCTAATCAACAAAGTTTACTGCTTTTCCACATGAGAGTTTGGTCCTAAATCTCGCGTCTGTGCCAAGGAAATTGCCTGGAAGAGATAAAGCTAAGTAACTACTCTAGACAGAGTTTCAAATTTTAAATACTTTTTGTCTTACTGTCACCATCTAGTGCTTAAGAAAAAACACATTATTGTTCCGCGCTAAGTAGGGGACTTAATGTTGATGGTGAGTTTTTGACAAGGGAGAAAATCGTAATATTACTTTTTCCATGCTGCAGAAGCATGAAATAAATATGTATAAATTTTTGACCTGGCATCAGAATTTTGGATATGTACTTATGTCTTATATCTCACAAGAGAATTGAGAATGCATATTCATCTCATGGCTACATTAATCCTGTAGCTCTGTTATACATGTATGCGTCCGTAAAATTTCAGGGCTTTACCCGGCTAAACCCTCGCTGCAAAATTGTGAACATTCAGAATGGATGTTATGCCATCTCCGAATGAAGACACTAATTAGATGTGTATCATCTAAATACGGAGTCGTATCAAACATTATCTCAAGTCGCAAACTTCCACGGATGAATTCCTTTAATATGTTCTGTATGCACTACATAAAGACCAAACATAATGCCAACACTAGATCTCATGCGATTGATAAGCCTAAGCAGGACATGGCCATGGCCACGAAACTGGCTAGTGGTAGCGCTAGCAGCGCATAGGCCATGACCATGGCACTAGCAAAGTGCCAGCGCCAATAATAGCCACGACCACAACATTAGCAAAGTGCCAGCACCAGCAACACATGGCCACGACCGCGACACTAGCAAAGTTCCAGCGCCAGAAGCAATAGCCACGGCCACGGCACTAGCAAAGTGCCAGTGCCAGCAGCAATGACCACGACCACGACACTAGCAAAGTGTCATCGCCAGCAATGTCCACGGCCGCGGTATTAGCAAAGTGTTGGCGCTAGCAGCCCATGGCCATGGCCCCGACACTAGAAAAGTCCAGCACCGGCAATGGCCACGACCGCGACACTAGTAAAGTGTCAGCGCTAACAGCAATGGCCACGACCGCGACACTAGCAAATTGTCAGCGCCAACAATGGCCACGACCTTGGCACTAGCAAAGTGCCATCCCTAGCAACACATGGCCACAGCCGCGGCAATAGCAAAGTGCCAGCGCCATCAATGGCCATATCCAAGACACTAGCAAAGTGTCAGTGCCAGCAACAAACGCTAGATTGGTCTATGGACACGCTCAATAATAAACTCAAACTTAACATAGCAAAATGGCGCTTTTTGGACACGCACTTGGGAACGTGTTTTTTAATGGACCTAACAGACATCTAAAAGCACTAGCAATGGACACGCCAATAACCCATAGCGTGACTATATGATAGATTTATGATATATAGACACACCAAAAACAAAAAACGTTGCCAAAAACAAATTAAGTGGCGTGGAAAAAACCTATTTTTTGTACTAGTGATGGGGGGATTCTTCATGAGGTATTGGTATGGTGGTTTATAGCAACATGCCGCATAGCAACACCCCATGATGGGAAAGTTACAAGTAGTGGTGACGGTTATAGTAGTTGAAGAGATGATGAAGTAATGGTCTAGAAGTTTCCATAAACTTCCCCAACATATCGAGCATGGTTATACCATTACCTCCAAAATATCCATCTCTCAATCTCCTCACTACCTCCACTACTTACGAGGAAAGAAGTGTGTATTCCCAACAACTACAAATAGACTACTTAGTCTATCCAGAAAGACAAAACAAGTTTATCATTCTCACAAGCTCTGTTATTCTCCATAGTTTTACATCTTCACACACAATTCATCACTAATAATTTCCTCAACTCTCTCTGCTTCCCTCCCCTAAGATCAACCCATCTTCTCTCCTCGTAACCGAAGAAGGACGAAACGGACACTTGCGTGGCTTAGGCTTGTCCTGTGCGATTTCTAGGGTTGTACATGGTAACGGGTTTCCGTGAAAACCGAACCGAACGGTTTGTTAATAGAACGGTTTTGGAAGAAAAAAACTAGGAAGCGATAGTCACGGTTTCGGTTTCGGTTTTGGTTTGACCAAAAACCGAACTGTCATGCCATGGAAAACCGAGTAATTTAGACCGTTGATATAGATCTTGACAGATTAAATCTACAACTTCTATTAACCTTCATATATAAGGCGCCTCTTACCCTAATTGTCATTTCGCATCTTCTCTTCCAAATTTCTTTTGCAGCAGCCTCCACCTCCAGCCCTTCAGCCGTCTCTCTCAACACCAATCTTTCCAAAACCTTCTTTTTTTCATAACCGAGAACCAAATGAAAGCTGCTATGATTTCACAAAAACCATAAATCAAGACCTTATACTTCTAAATCCTAATATTTTAAACAAAATCCATCTACCAGAAATCTAGATCTGTAAGCCCAACTTTGAAATTTTCAGAACCCTAGAAAAAAAAACTATTTCTGGAATCGAAAACCCTAACTTTGTGGATAGTTGATTTATCGTCAGGTATAAACCCTAACTTTTGTTGCTTAATCATGTTTGATTTTGACCTAATTTGTAGTTTCAAAGCGTTGATAATTTTTTATTTTGACTTCATTGTCTGTTTTCTTTGTTGAACTTGTTTAGATTCAATTTAATTTTATGCCTTTGGGAGCTGTTTGATTTGTTGCTTCTTTGTGGTTTGTATTCTCATTGAAGATTCCGCTGAGTTCAACTCTTCAGATGGGTTCAACTCTTTAGATTCTGTTATGTAGACCCTTTTTTTTTTGAAATCGTGTCAACACCAAATATAATGAATCAGTGATATGTTAACCTTCATTTATCTCATTTACAACCATTTTTTTTCTGCTTTCTGAATTCTGGAAAGAACTATCAGTCTTGCTTTGTTTTACTTACATAAATCACTTTGACTAGTTAACAACATATATATGTAGGCTGGTTTCTCTGTGATAACTGATAACTAATATGATGTAAGTGTAATTTCTACTACTTGTTCATGTTGATTGATGTAATTTCTATATGTGTTTGTTGTTTCTCAAATTTGTTATCCTTCTTGAGCAATTCAGAATCACTTGTATATGATTGAAATTGGTTCTGTGCAGGCTTTCCTCAAAGCTCAGAAACTTAGGGCTTACTTCAACAGCAGCAACAACAACAACAACAGCAACATGCAACAGACAACAGCAGCAACAGTAACAACAGCAACAGCAGCAACGGAAACAAGCAATAGACAACAACAACAACAACAACAACATGCAACAGACAACAACAGCAACAGGCAATAGACAAGTTTTTTTGGAATTTTATGTTGTTTCAATTGTGTGCAAACAATTGTGAATTTTTGGATGTGTTTGTGTTCCAAGTATGCAGGAATTTTATGTTGTTTCAATTGCTTAAATGTCTGCAGGAATTTTATGAAGAATGAATGTAAAAATGTTTGTTTTTTTTGTTTTTTCTGAATTTTGTACTGTCAGTTTCATGAAACTGACACAACCAGCCGGTTAACCGAAACCGGCTGGAAAAACCGAAACCGAAAGAAACCGAGTAAGAACCGAACCGGCGGTAATGGAACGGTTTTTGAAAGGTTTTTGGAAAACCGACTATACCGGTTTCGGTTTTGGTTTGGCCAGAAACCGAACCGAAACCGGCCATGAACAGCCCTAGCGATTTCTTATTTACGAATCAAAAAAAAAGTAATTTTACAGTACATTGTTTTGTCTAGGAGTAATTTTTAGGTACTAACACCTACACATGTGCATGCATTTCAATTATATATGCTACTATCGATGCAAAGCTGCAGTCCTCCTTTTTAAATCCTAGGTTTGATTACTTACCCATTTTGATCTCTTCAAATATGTGCTTTATATTTCTGCCAAAAGGTACAACTTACCACCATAGAGTTTTCAGAGTGGAGATGTATTAGTCGTTAGGTTTGTTGTAAATAAAAGAGATCGAAACAACAAACCTAACAACTAATACATTCTCCTCTTGAATTCCATTGGTGGGTAAACTCGTATAATAATTAGTTTCTCTTGTTATCATTAGTTACTCTTGGTTGATACACTTGCTGACTACCACTCTCTTTTTTTTTGTGAGGATTAACTGATACAAAGTCCTGAAGCTGGAGAATACCTACTGCGGAGAAAGTTGCCAAGTGATCGTAATCTCAGGTTTGTTTACTTACCTATTATGATCTCTTCAAATATGTGTTTTACATGATTCCTGCCAAAAGGTACAACTTACAACCATAGAGTTTTCGGAGTGGAGACGTATTAGTCGTTAGGTTTGTTGTAAATGAAGGAGATCGATGCATCTAACCTGATGACTAATACGTTCTCCTTCCTAATTCCTATGGTGACTAAACTCTCATAATTAGTTTCCCTTGTTATCGTTATTTTCCTGATTGATATACCCACTTACTACCATTCTCTTTTTGTTTTCTGAGGAATCATTGTTGTGAAGACTTGAAGCTAGAGATGTGTTAATGTCGCAGTACCATCTGAAGTGCAGAAGAACAAGATATGATTATATTTTTGTTCCTGCAAGTCTGTTCAAGATCAGGAATAAATTCATAGTTATTCAATAATGAAGTTTGTTGAAATGATTTTATTCTGAAGCTCTTGGACAGGACTTGCAGGATAGGTATACAACAATAAACGAACAAGATATCCAGTTTTATGCAAAAAGAAACAACTCACATGCATCATAATGTTTTCGTAGAGAAAACATATTACTTGTTAAGTTTTCGGAAAACTCTATTCACGTGTGTTTTTTTTTTTTTACAAAATACTAATACCTTATGGAGATCGATGCAGCAAACCTGACAAGTAACCTCCTTAATTTTAGTTGATAAGTAAACTCTTAACACATTAGAGTTTATTGCATTACTTATCATTATTATGGTCTCCTTCCCTTGATGAAAATTTGGTTAACTCATACTACCATTCTCTTTGTTTTTCGAGGATTCATTGATGCAAACACCTGAAGCTGGATAAAAAAAAGCAAGTCAGTTTTGGCCTTGTGAATCTGTGCAAGTGAGGGAATGAATTTGTAACCAAGATCAAGTTTCTTGAATTATGTTTATCCCTTTTCTTGTATAGCATTGCAGGACCTTGATAGAGAAATGTTGATGTTGATGTGCAACAATACATTGACAGTGTTGGTCCTGCAAAGCTGCAAAAGTAGCACATTCTCCTTTCTAATTCTTTTGGTGAGTAAACTCTTACTACATTTTTTCATTCTTTTTCATTGGAACCATATATGTAAATTGCCAGTTACAATTCTGTCAAATATAAACTTTTGATACTAGGTTATCAATATTCAAATTATTGTGACTGAATGGCTTTTGGATGAGATCCAGAATAAATAAATGTTGATATTCAACAATGAGAATATATGATTTCCAGAATGACAATGAACATGTAAATAAATTTCCCAAATTAATGAATGAGTGTTTGTCTCTCGTACGAAAGTTGTTCCTAATTTGACATTTTGTTTCATTATTTGCAGAAGTATCACATCTGAGTCAAGATGCGATGTGAACCAACATAACAAAAATTTCTTTTAAAGAGGTATATATCTTACTAAAATTCACTACTTTCCATATACCGTGATTTAGATTGTTACTTTTGCTTGTAGTAAAGTTGTGAGTTTGTTCTTACTACCATCCTTGTTGTTTGTCAAGATACTGGAATTGATGGCAATAGATAATTCCAAGAGGTGGTTAAGGATACTCTGATGCCAATGGACGACTTCTTTTGGAGGATGATCAACTTTTTATGGGCCAAGGTATAATGCAGAACCACACTTGTTTATATTAGAAACTGCTGAAAAACATAACCTTGTCATTTGCTTATAACATAGGGAACCATATATGTTTTTTTTCCTTAAGCAGTTCTTTCAATGTAAATCTACACTCATATATACTTAGGTATGTGAATCAATGATGAAACAAACCTTGGTTTAATTGGTTGTTGTATGGATTCCAGGATTAATGAATGAATTAATTACTTGTGTTGCTAGTATGAGAATGTATTTATTACAGAATGAGAATGTATGTATTGCAGAATGAGAATGAATTATGGGTTTTAGATTCAGCATTGCAGGTTCAGAAATAAATTGCATTGTAGGTTTAGAAATACAATGCAATGCAGGTTCAGAAATGAATTATACTGCAGGTTCAGGAACGAATTGCACTGCATGGTCTAAATATGGGAGCTTAGTTGTAACACATAATTAATAACGTTATTTAAAAAAAAAACTATATCTTTATATCAAAATTGAATCAACGTTATAAAATCTGTTAGTTATTATCGACACCTGGAAAATCCCTTACTGTTACAATCAATCCTCAACGGTTTAAGGCCTTATATCACATGGTACAGCTGATTGACACATGGCAAACTACAATCGTTAAACGTCAGCTGTTACGAATTATATCATTATGATAGTTGTTACAGCCAAATTGTTACAATCAACTAAACAACATATGTTAGTCGTTGCTACAACCGTTAAAAAGAAGGACATCTAGCAGAAAGTCAACCATTACACACAAAGTCATCGTTACATTAACTGTTACAATCAACTAAACAACATTTATAACCGTTGATAAAGCTGTTACAAAGAAGGATATCTGGCATGATTTCAACCGTTACAGACAATGTCATTGTTACATTAACTGTTACGCCGAATGGTTACAGACTAACTATTACGATATGAGGGAGAAACGGTTATCCGTTACAACAACATGTCAGCACATTAATTTTATGATGACTAGATAATCGTTGGAGTATTTTCTCCAACGAATGCAACCGTTAATTAATTAATTTTTATTGTAATGTTTTTTACTGTTGAGAAATTATTGTAACACTAAATATAACGCCACTTTTCTAATATTTTTTTAATATTATAAAAAATATATTGTAATATTAATATCACGTTATAAAATCCCTGATTTCGTGTAGTTTATTTAACAACTAAAACTAGTGATATTTATGATCTTTTTATTTATGCTCTCATTTCTAACAATTTAAACTAGTGGTATTTATGATCTTTTTATTAATGCTCTCATTTTTAACACTAAAAAGATTTAAATCGAATAAAGAATGTTGTTGGAATTTTTCTGGAATTTTTCTAAAAAAGAAAACTTAACTCGAATATCTTTGGATGTTTACTGATTTAAGAAAATTTAAATCGAATATCTTGTCTTCCAAAGTAGAAAAGAAAATTTAAATAGATATTTTGTAAAAAAAGTCATATGTTAGGGTCTGGATCATAACCATTAATATATTAGGATCGTAGACCAATGAGAGACCATTAGAAAATTGTTAGCTGATTTTTTTATTTTATGAAATATCTTGACTGTTAGTCGACTAGCGTTGACAGTTTAAGTATTTTTAACAAATTTATCTAACAATATTTCCATCTTCTTCCTTCCATGTGATCTCCTATTTTTCAACGTCATTTAAAGTTGCACAAGAACCGACCCGTCAAATCAAATCTGATCGAATCCGACATAACCGCACCAAACCCGACCGTTGCGGCTTGGTTATGGTTTCTAAATTATATAACCGTTGATGATGGTTCGGTTCATGCATTTAGTATAAAAATCAACCAACCTGTCCTTATAAATCGAATGATCATGACCAATGATTATTCTTCATTCTAACCCTCCATCTATTATCAATACCCTAAAACTAAAAGACCTCATTTCATTTCTAATCTACTATTTTATTGGTTCATTAGCTGAGAGTTTGAATATTAATAAATCTATCATCCCGAAAGTCACACAAATCCAAAACTTACGAGGTTATGTGATTTAATCAAGGTTGCCATTAAAAAGTTAAATTAGAAAAAACCAAA
Organism: Papaver californicum; assembly: GCA_023531435.1. NCBI lineage: Eukaryota > Viridiplantae > Streptophyta > Magnoliopsida > Ranunculales > Papaveraceae > Papaver > Papaver californicum. Next base: position 4,974,940 of record JAJJMC010016780.1, read on the forward strand.
GACACCTATTGGGAGAATTGGGCCGTCTATTTGGGCTTATACAGGTTGTAAGTTTATGTATTTCAGGTTCATGCCCATGTATTTGTTTCCTCAAAAGTAAATCATCTCTAGCTAGACCACTTTGAATTCAAATTCTTTGTTTAATTAGTTGTATGATAGTACTAAGAATTATGGTGAACTTGAATTCCTATCGTGTAACGACTGAAATTATTAAGATAAACAATGAGTACAGGATTTTTAGAGATGATCTCTTCAAAGCAATAGCTACATTACAAACCTTTCAAATAAGTATTATGCTGGTCTTCGGGAAGGTATCAAAGTATGGATGAAATGCGCACTGCTGCGATTTACCGTAAAAACCCGAAACTAAATCGGCCGACTCGGTTCAATTTAAAAATGATCCGTTTATAAACGGTTTGGTAGATATTTTTGAATTTTAAAACCCACCTATAGACGGTTGGTAGATGTTTTGGCTCAAAATCGAACCGACCGTCAGATGTGCAGCCTTATTCAAGAAAGTCTTTAATAAAAAATACACCCATACATAGCAAAAACTTGTAACTTCAAAAAAATTCATCTAACAAATTTATGAATCACCTATCATAATGCAGAAGATTGCTTCATAACCTAATAATACAAGTACTAATAGATATCAAAACAACTCAATAGCAGAACAAAAAATTGGCCAAAATTAATTAATAATCCCAATTTTATTCCTGAACTTCAACATGTCAGTTATAACCAAAAGAGAAACAGAAACATCAAAAATAGTGAAGTTAGCTGCACCATATGATACAACTGTAGCTAAAGAGAAGCTGCTACTCAAAGGGAAGAAAAAGGATTGTGGAAGAACAATTACTTGATATTATTTTAGTTCCATTGGGTTTGTTAATGATGGTTATTATATTAATCTTGGCTTTTCTTCACTATCCTTCATCAACCTAATTAAAGGAACTGTTATAGGTCTTAGTAAAGATGGTTTTCCTGCATGATGTATGTAGTCTCTATATCTTTCTTTATCTCAAGATTATGTTTAAAAATGTTTCAATTTGATTATGTTAGATCCTTATGTTAAATCAATTAGGTTCATGATGAATTAATTGAAACTAATTGGTGTTGATTACTCAACATGATCATGATTTTGGGTATTAATTGGTGTTGATTTATCGATTAGGTTCATCGTGAACTGTTATATTCTCTCGTCCTTTAAGTTGTTTGATGAATGTATGTATAGCTTGGTTAGGTATTTAACTTGGGTTAGGAGATAATGCCATACGACTATTTTATAAGGGCATTTCGGTAAACAATTCAAACGGTCAACCTTAGTCTACGACCCTAATACATCGACGACATATTTTATGATCCAGACCCTAATTTAACTATACACTTACTACCTTTTACAGAATATCTTAAATTTAAATTGAATATCTTGTCTTCTAAACTAGAGAATGTCGTTTGGATTTATTTTTTAAAATAAAACTTAAATCAAATATCTTCCAAACTAGAGATCGGAAATTTATAAATTTTTTCAAACTAAATATCAGAAATTTGAAAAAAAAATTATCATCTGAAAACTTTTTAAAAGATCAACGTTAAAAAACTTTTTGAAAGATCTATACAATTAGTATAAACATAACTATAAAATTATACATATTTATTAGAATAAAATTTAATAATACAAATCATTACAAAATATTACTTTAATAGTATATATCATCATATAAAAAAGAAAAATTACACTTTTTATAGATGATGAAAGAAGTTTTCTTTTTTCTTTTATATAAAAATAAAAGAAAAAAGTTGCACTGAAAGAAGATATGATACACCAATTGCAAGAGAGGAGATATATTGCAAAAGCATCAGTTAACAAAAGTGAAAAATGAAATTAAAAGAGGGTTTTGTGTAAAAATGATTACAAGAAAGTTGTAAAGGATTATAAGTAATGAAAATTGAATCCCCAAACGAGTTGTACAACCAATAATAATCAAAAGAGTGATAAGTAGTAAATTATGTGGGCCTAACTAACCCTAAAAGGTTAGGTTGTCCATTGTTTATTAACGATAAGTTGTCCATTGTTTATTAACGATAAAATTTAAATTCCTCACACAATCCAGGACTATTCTCAATATGTCCAATATCACGAGTAATTTTGTTAGGTCGAATACCTGGACATTTAATCGGCTAACATGAATAGATTTTTTCAGTCGAACATATAAAGATTTTAATTGGACGATGTGGAGTAGAGGTTATCATATTAGACTCATCATAATTGCCAGCTCCGAGTGTCATATTAAAATCTATAAATATTCAACTCTAAATCAATTGGTAATAAATAGGACGACACATCCTCATTAAATTTGTTTATTGTGGTATATATTAGTGTTTATTATGGGGATTTAAGCATGGGATTACTATCCTTCATAGAAGCCCACGCTAGTCCCAATTTCAAATCCATACTTATGTAACAAAGTGCATCCGCTCAAGAAATACCAACCCAATCCATTAATCATAATAGAAAAGTTACAGATGAGATGCACAAAGAAATCCATTTTTTTTTACTTGATTTGAATACGCCCCGCTGAAATAACGTAGGATTTTTTTTATATCAAGTCTAATAAAAGTCCAGGATTTTTTATTAGCAATCTCAACATCAACAATCCAATTTACAACGAAAGCACCATCAATTATTTGTCTGCCTTCAAGCATGTAGATGGCAAAATATAACATCTACCAATAACTGACAGCTGAAAAGTTCTAGAGCTAAGAGATGAGATAAAACTCATATTTATATGTTAAAAGACCTGATTTATAGACGTGAGAACTCATTAGAACCAAGTATAGAGCACGAGAGACCTGAGTTCTGAAGCTGGAAGCTGAGATGAGACTTGAAGCTGACAAGGAACTAGACGTGGAAGATGAGAGAATAATAAAGGAATTGATCATGGGTCCAGGTAATACTAGGAGGGAAAGAGTGATCTACATGGATCAAATACTTCATCATCATGTGAACGTAAGTGGTCCCTTATTAATCACACTTTTAGAGTGAGAGTTACACTAGTATATATACTCAGACTCATTTTGTAAACAAAACATTCCATAATAAAAATTTACACTTTCTACATTGTGTCTCTCTTAAAAGATTTTCTTCAATTTTTTATTATTTAACCGACTTAATAGTTGTTCAAGAACCCTAATTTAATTCAGATCAATCAAACCGACTGAGATGAATGTTTAGGTTGATTAATTGAACGTGGTAAATCTAACTAAAGGTACGTAGTATAATCGGATCTTTGTGAAGGTACGTAAACATATTGTTTATGGCATCTTTAATAACGCCCACCTTCTACGTAGATTTTATTATTTTAATCATCCTTTGGTTTTGATCATGATTTCAATGCACGTTTTAATTTTAAAAATTGAAAATCTACAATCGGAAATAGTTTTATGTTGATTGCAGTTGTTTTATTGATTTTCAAGATGAATTTAACTTTATCTGAATTACTTTTGAACTTCATATGATTGTTTTTAAGATTTAAGTTGTTTTTAACGCTTATGTTAACTAAAATCTTGTAAATAATATGATGATTTTGGTAGATCTAAGTAGCTCAATCTTGTTTAAGCAATTATTGTTTTCTTGCTCAAACTCGGAGAATCAACATCGGTTTCTTACATCGATCATGATGCACCATCATCTTTTCGAGAACCAAACATTATTCATGATGATTTCATGAATAAGTTTTACCGTCACCGACTTCGAGGAAGTTTTCTTACCAAGTTATTATTTCAAATCTTTTTGTTAAATCTTATATGCAATATGTTTATTATATCATTTCATGGTTTTATTTATCTAGATTTAACGTATTATTCTGAGAATCTAATTTTGTTATTTTTAGGGTTCCAAAACTGATTTATGTTGATGTTTTCACCGACATAACTTTAACATGTTGTTTTACATCTTAACTTTATACATCCAGTCGTGTATAATATTTCTATTGATATAATTACTATATGTGTTGGTGAATAACCGCTAAAAAAATGGAGCAAAGGCTACTAAAATTTTACAACCGCCAAAAAATTGAGTTTCCATAACCTTTTTAGATAGGAAAGGTAATTGTAGATATAATAACTTCGGCCACTAAACGGGTAAGGAATTATAGTTTCTATAACTCATTAGCAACAAATACGCGGCAAATAAAAAAATGCACTAGTAGCTTGAAACATTCATCTACTATTAAAAAACAATGTTGGTATATGGGTTTCCTAATCTTCTCTTCAACCATTAAAGTTACGCTACTACCAGCAGTTTTAGTTGCTTAAATTGTTGGCTACTAACATACTACAATTGTGTTAGACAAATATTTTTAGCTACTTCGTAACACCAATTGAAGCACTTCAGTAGCATGTGAATCGTTAAAATCCGCTATATCCAACTACTAATCTTAACCAATTACCAAAATGTCTAGTTGTTGAAACCTTTGGAACTAGTCTATGCCTATATATTTTCAGTTATTTTTGAGAATCAACCGAAGCATATTAGTAGTTTGATTTAACATACTATGATAATTGCATGGTATTTAATTACAAATCCGTAGAGAATTCATACAGTTAATGAAATTCTTATTTAATTGAAACTTAAATTATGTATTTGTGGTACCCTAAAATTTTGACACAAAATACTGGCTAACTACGACGTTATAGCTATGGTTGTCGGCCTTGCTTGCCGGTCTTGGTTCCCGGTCTTGGTTCCCGGCCTTGGTTGCTCGCCTTGGTTGCCGACCTTGGTTGATCGCCTTGGTTGCTCGCTTTGGTTGCCAACCTTGGTTGCCGGTTTTATTTGGGCTTATCCATTTACACGTTTTTCTTTGACCTTATACCACAACCCTAGAAGAAAGTTCTAGAAGTTTCAGGAATACTTGTTAGCCAAGGCATACAAAGGAAAGTTCTAGAACATTCCAGATAACTTGCAAGATAAGTCATCACAAGTCATGACTTATCTCAAAATTAGAGTTGATCCCCAAGACAGAAGCATATAAATAGAGGGAACCTAAACCCTAAAAGATAAGCAATCTTTTTTACATAATCTCATATGAAAATATCTAGCTAACTTAGCCATCAGAGGTTTTTTTACAGGTACCCCCTCCTCCCTAACTTTGTTCGTGTGGAGAAAAATGTTATATAAATCGTCAACATCATCATAATCAACGTCTACGTGGATGTTTGGATAAAATATATTTTTGTACAAACAATGTTTTTGTTAACATTCATCGTAGATCTATCAAATTGGAAACACAATATTATTAACCCCATAAATTGCTGCTAAAAATAAGGAAACTAACTAAGTGTTAATAATGGCACACATCTATCAAATTGGAAACAAAATATTAATAATTGCAAATATTACGGTAAAAAACTAAGGAAATTAATTAAATAATAACACCTGTAATTGGGCAGTTAAAAAAATTTAATTGCTACAACTGATCGGATATAGTAGCTTTAAATAGAGACGCTAGTGGCTCTAACTGGTTCTAAAAATTTGGCCACGAAACCGGTAATTGTATATATATGTTTTGGTCCTATGTTTTTAAATTGTTGAACGACTGGATAAAAAATTAGTGGTTAAAATAATTGGGCAAATCAAACAGCTACTACAAAGCCAATGGCTTTATGTTGTTGGTCACTGGGTAAACTTCTAGATGTAAAATCTATTAAACAACCGATGAAACATTAGTTGTTTTAATGTTTTCGTTAGTAACTTGGGAACTATACAAATTAATGGCTTATACCTCTTTGATGTCGATTGTTTGACAACTACCTAGATTAACTGCTTAAGACATTGATACCAACTAACCATTACGCACTAGTTTCCTTAAATATAAGACAACAACTCTTTCCGTCACTGGGACTGAGCAACTAAGGTTAATTGCAAAAAGTTATTGGCAACTAAAGACGGCCATTAGCCACTACCATTGGTTTAACAGCTTATATATCTGTTTTTTTTTTGAAGTGAACCGATTTGATAATTAGATTAGTTAATCAAGAATTTTAAATAACTAAATCTTGAGTTATAATTGATTTCATAACATCACGCTTGTAGTGTTTGTTTGAGCAGAAATTCTCACACCCAAAACAACCAAAATCATCACTCAAATTCA
>JAJJMC010016780.1:4997296-5067649 GCA_023531435.1 Papaver californicum
TGCTAGTGACCAACTTCAGATAACAAATTTCATTCATGCACTCTTATGTATTTATAGATGCTAATGCTAATGCTGTACCTGGTCGAGTTTATGCTAATACGGAAAATAATTTGTAACGATCTGTGACAAAATGAATACAGCTTTAAGGTGTTAAATTTGTAATTCTAGGAAGCATAGTAAAATCATATTGGTTTATAGCTCAAAACCAACCAAAGAAACAATAAAGTCGCCCACACTGTTCAATCAGAAGTGTAGGATAATACATCGGTCCATTGTCCTTTTGTCTAGTGAGCCCTAAAAAATCTAGCAAAGTAGTGGTGGACTTGTACTATTTTACCATTAATTTGATAAGAGAACAGCTAAGCTTATACAAAAGATTGGTATATACTCGAACTTAAACCTAAAGTTTCTTGCATTAAAACTTGAAAAGCTAAGCCAAGCACTATGGTGCCCTAATTTTAGCTTTGGCTATATATCATAGTTAAGCCAAGAGCTACAGAAAAACAAACTATCCCTTATGGTAATTCAAACTTGACTTTAACTTGTATATTAGATCTTTAGGTCCACCATTAATAAAACATAAATATTAAGTCTAAATAAACGTTACTGCCATTTCTTAGCCAGTGAGTGAAACTAATGTGACCTCTTTCTGACGAAGCCGAAACTTTTAAATACATTATAACTAAGAAATACGTAACTATAATTTTTTATTTTGACTAAAAGACGAAATTTCATTCATTAAACAAGGGGTCACTTTGGTTTACAATTAATTGGGATATGATGGGAGTTGGATCTCTCCACTCTCTTCCCTTCCCATCAGTCCGGGCAAGATTGGCTATAATGTCCGCAACCTTGTTATTTTCTCTACCTATGAAAGTTAAATTACAGAAAGGGAAAGACTTTAGAATTCTATTACATTCAACAATTAAAACATGACAAGACCAGGGACTAGAAGTCGAGTTGCCATTGAAGTCATCAATAACCGTCTTGGCATCTCCCCGAATCAAAATTTGACTCCATCCTTGATTTTGAGCCAAAAGTATGGATTCTCTCAAAGTTGTGGCTTCGGCCTGCTGACTGGAGCCAACCTTTGCCACCCCAGATAAACCTGCTATGAAAGATCCATTTGTAGCACGTTCTACGGCTCCATATCCATCTACATGATCAGAAACAGAATAAGAGCCATCAAAGTTTATAATTACAAAACCAAAATTCCTAGATTTCCAAAAAGATACTAGGCTTTGTAGGCAGAAGAAATGGCCTTCTTAATGTATTGGTCACGTTTTGTCTGTGGAGTAATTTGAATGGTTTTGGAGATGATGGGATTGGGTGTATTTTGATGGCTTTGGGAGATGGCTATGGGACACCTTACAGGGAGAAGGTCCCTTCTGGGGTAGTGACAATGATGCTCTGGTTGGGATCACTAGAATTGATTTGGGGATGGGGATTTTGGCGATTGCCGGTACCTAACGAGAGGTGGTTCGGGTTGTTCAGCTGCTGGTGGTGATTATGTAAATGGTGATGATGATGGTTGGATTTCAGAGGTAATTGGAGCTATATGGATGTGGGTGGGATGATGGATATGGTTTGGGATTTCATTTTTGGATATGATGTGAAGGAAAGTAACCGGGTTTGGTTTTGCTTTGTCAAATATAATGTCACACCTGTGTTTCCAAATCCGCCACAGAATCTGGCATATGTAAGCAATCGAGGTTTTATCTTTGAAAGAAATGATGCTATTATGCTTATGCCAGGAATTTATCCATTCAGAGATGCAGTTATATGACAACATGTTGGTATACAGACTGGGCCATAGGGACTGCCAGACTTTCTTAGCAAGAAAACAATGCATGAAAATGTGGGTACTGGTTTCATCATGATTGTTACAAACAGGGCAACTTTGGTCCATTTGGTTCATGTGCTTGTAAATTTTACTTCTGGTTTTTAGGGTTTGTTTCATTATTTTCCAGATGAAGAGGTTTATTCTATTCGGGTTTTGATTCGCCAAATATTGTTCTAGACCCCAGGGTCAATGTGGTTAACCCTGGAGATGGGGATATTGTTTTGCACCAGACTTTTATAGGTAGAGGTAACGGAGAAGGAGCCATTGGAATTAAGAGTCCATCCCATTTTATCACGACCCCCTGGGAGAAGGGGGATAGTAGAAATTTCCTCAATTTGGATACTAGTTAAAAGAGTCATAATTATAGGAATTTTCCAAGTATGAGATTCATGATCAATGATCTCACTGACCCACCGGATCCCCGAGTTCCTTTGTATTTTCGTCACCTCATTTGGTTTCATGGAATTTAGCTAATTGTAGTCCCAAATCCTAACCTGGGTGCCATCTCCTATGGCCCAAAGATGATGTTCCCGAATGATGCTTAAACCTTTTTGGACTCCTTTCCAAACCCAGGTGTCTCTAGAATGGTTTTGGACAAGCAGGGGACTAGAGTTAGGGAAATAACGAGCTTTTTAGGATTCTTGCCCAGAGGTCTTTTTCATTGTGAATAAGTCTCCAGTCCAATTTAGTAAGCATTGCAATATTGAAAAGTCTTAGATTCTTGAAACCTAGTCCACCCATGTTCTTTGGTTGGCAAAGAGAGTCCCAAGCCTCCATCGAGTGACCCCTAACGTTTGCTTTTTCCAGTGTTCCAATAGTTTCTTTGAGTTTTTCCATAGTATTTAAAGTTTTTTTGGGCATATCGATACAACCCATCTGATAGTTTGGAAGAGTATTTGTGACCGATTGGATCACCGTAGCTCTTCCAGCCTGGGAGAGCATCTTGGATTGCCAACCTTGCATCCTGTCTTCCATCCTAGATATTTCTCTTCTTCCGTCATTTTTGGCATGTCCATCCATTCTCCTAATTCCTCCTGAAATCCTTCTTCGATGTTTTTGCTGCAAAAAATTCCCGATTTATTGAAGTTTATACATTGGCCACTCGATTGGCTAAACTCAGCCAGAATGGAGAGGAGATTGTTAACTTCCTCATGATTGGCCTTGATAAAGATTAGGCAATCATCCGCAAAAAGGAGATAAGAGACAAATGGGCCAGAGATGGAGGTTCGAATCCCACTTAGAAAACACATATCGTTGGCACTCTCGATCATTTTGGAGAAAGCTTCCATGCAGATTATGAAGAGGTACGGGGATAGGGGATCCCCTTGTCTGATACCCCTAGTTGGTTTGAAATATTTGCAAGGAACTCCATTCAGGATGATGGAATGATTAGGAGTGGAGATACACTGGTTTATAAGGCTGCACCTTTATTTATCAGAGAATCCCATTTTCTTCATGATAGCAATGATAAAGGACCATTCTATCCTATCAAAAGCTTTGCTCATGTCCAATTCTATTCCTAGGTTGCCCGAGCTACCTTTTTTCCTCTTCATAGACTCAACCACCTCTTGGGAAATTATGACGTTGTCGTGGATGTTCCTAGAAGGAATGAAAGCCGATTGGGCCGGGGAGATGATTCTGTTGAGGATAGGTTTTAGTCTGTCAGCTAGGATTTTGGAGATTATCTTATAGGTGGTGTTGCAAAGACTAATGGATCTGAAATCAGCAGGAGTTTGGGGGTTTTTTGTTTTGGGGATCAGAGAGATGTAGGTATTATTTAGCTATTTTAGGATGAAGCCCTGTGTAAAAAAGGCTTTGATAGCTTTGGTTACATCTTCTCCTACAATACCCCAATTATGCTGGTAGAACCCAGCTTGGAAACCATCCGAGCCGGGGGCTTTCCAAGGTTTCATGGTGCAGACAACTTTTTTGATTTCCTCGGCAGTTGGGATCTCAAAGAGGGAATTGTTTTCCAAATTGGTGATAACAGGTTTGAAGAGCCGGAGGATATTGGGATCAACAATATTTTGGCTGGTAGTGCTTATTTCCTTGAAGTGTGTGCTAAGGAGAGATTCTAGATCTTCCCTATTTTTTAGCCAGTGATTGTTTTTATCCTTTAGACTATTGATGTTGTTTGCTTTTTTCCTGTGGTTTGTGATGGCATGAAACAATTTTGTGTTCCTATCAGCATCCTTGATGAAATATTCCCTGGATTTTTTGTTCCAGATACTTTCTTGGATATCGTACCATTTTTCAAGCTCGACTTCCAGATTTTTTTTGGATTTTCCTATCAAAGGCACTGGTACTATCCCTCAGGGGCAAGAGTCTTTCCCCCAAGATTTCAATGTTTCTTTCGATTTTGCCGAAAGAATTTTTTTTCCACCACTGGAGGGCATTTATAGTATTTTTTAGTTTTTGGCTCATGGAGTGTTGTTCAGAACCTTGAAAAAAAGCTTTCCATCCCTCCGCTATAGTTTTTTTTACAGGTTTCGTCTTTTTTCCAACATTCATAGAATTTAAAATAAGATTTTAATTTCTTTTGGTTTTCTTCAGTGTTGAGCACAATGGGATTATGGTCCGAACCTATGTTGGGAAGGCTGTGGATTATAGAGGTCGGGAATTGCGATTCCCACTCCAGGTTAACCAAACCGCTATCTAATCTTTTGAGAATTAAATTCTCAAGCTCTCTGTTATTAGACCAAGTAAAGTTTGGGCCCGAGTGTTTTAATTCAATGAGACCGGCAGATTGAATGATGGTAGGGATTGGATTATACGGGCCAATCGAGTCTTCCGATTGGTTGCTCGCATCTTCCGAAGAAAGGGTTATGTTTAGGTCTCTTAGGATGATCCAAGGATGCTCTATGTCTCTACTCATTTCCATGATATTCTCCCATTGGGCTTTTTTGGCACCATAGACATGCTCCCCATACATGCAGGTAATGTAGGTTTCTTCCTTATCTGGGCCAGATTTAATTTTGAAATTAACCAGATTCCTTACCGAGAAAGTTATCGATATGTCTAGGTTATCTTTCCACATGAGTGCCAGGCCTCCTGAGAGGCCTTGCGAGGATTGGGCCCATATATTAGGATAACTAAAAACCTTAAGATGCTTTAAAACTTTTTCTTCAATGGTCTTGGTTTCGGATAAAAAAAATATGTCCGGATTGACCTGCCTGATAGAGTTCTTAAGGTGTTGTTTAGTTTTAATTCCTCCTAGGCCCTGGCAATTCCAGGATAGAATTCTCATATTTTTAGTATTTTGCTTTGGGGACTTGTCTAGATTAGGTATTTTTTTGCTTATTTGGCCAATTTGGTGTTTAAGATGATGGACCCACACAAAAACAAAGACGAGACGTTTTATTTTGGGCCTTTTAGCTCTTGCTAAGGACACACTCAAGTGAAACAAATCTACATGCATATGCTGGGATAAGAAAACTTTCGATTGCTCAAGTAAAACCTTGATTCTGTGTCTAGAATTGTGGTTCTTTGGAGTTTTACAATGATCAATGATTTCGGCAGTAATCCAGATTCGGAAGACTAGGGGGCGGACAACAAAAAGGTTGTTTCATGTTTTCCGGTTGGGATGAAAACGGGCCTTAGTATTTGTTTTAAGATGGTTTTCCTCGGCCTTGGTTAGAAAAGGGGGCACTGGGCTAGTTTTGGGTTGCTGGAAATCTGGGCTAGTATTTTGGTAATTGATGGGCTTGGGATGAGAACTAGTGAACTGGGCCAGGGATTGAGAATACAGAAGTTGAGTAGCTATGAGGTGTTGGGTGAGTAAGCTGTTTATATGAGAAAACTTTGACTGGCCTGGTAGAACTTGGGTGGTGATGGTTTGAAAGAGGTTTCTCCTAAGCTGGGGGCCTGTTTCTGTTGAACGGAAGTAAAGACCGGAATTCAAAATTTCCGGTAAATTTGGGAGTTCTGCCATGGTTTCCGATGATTAGGCGAAAGACTGGGTATCTTTGATTGGGGAATTTGGAGGGATTGAATGCCGTGATTACCGCTAGGGCTATGGATGGCCAGAGATTTCCCTGGGAAGTTAACGAAAAATTTCCTTTTTCTGCAGACCTGGTTTCCTGGCTTTAATTTAGTGGAGCAAAATTTCCTTTTATAACACAAGACTCTTCTATCACAGAACCAGACACACAGAGATTTAGTAATGAGAGAGCCAACAGTTATCAGTAAGGTGAGAATGATTTTTGGGGTTACACCCAAGTGCAAATTTCCAGAACAAAAATGTAGATTCTAAAGTTTTTCCTGGAGCAAAGGTTTTTTTGGGGTTTACTAACAAAAGAAAAACAATGAAAGTTGAGCAGATGGTTAATGACAGAGTTTTGGTGGGGGGAGAGCTTACCTGGTCAGTAGTGCTGCTAGAGTGGATCCCAATTGTAGCTTCCCCATGGCCAGAGTCAGTTATGGAGTTCCCCTTCTCATTGAGGACCAGAGCAGGATGAGGGTGGCTGATGTTGACTAAAGAATTTGTTGGGCTTCTTTGTCGCTTATTACTTCTAGCCTCTTGGAACAAATTCCAATCATCCTCCAGGTGACTGCAGTCACCTTCAGGATTTTGCTGTTCCTGGTAGGGGTTATTATCAGCAGATGTTCTGGAGATGTTTATCTTGGCAATTTGGGTGGTGAGAGCTGGTAAAGAGAATCCAGTCTTAGGGATTTGGAAGGGGGTAATGGTTGGGTTGGGTTCACATTAGACAGACCTTGCAGTGGGGGTGTAAGGTAGCCAGGACAGGTGATTCATTATGGAGATTTTTTTCTTGAAAATGTGGATTATTTTTGCACCTTCTTGCACTTGCCTAGCTCTATCAGCACACATTTCCTAGGAGTGATTGAAATGATAGCAGGCATTACAAATTGACTTAGGCTTGCCTTTGAAAAAGAACCTGACCCAGCCTGTGATTCCTGCTTGGTTGCTTACTGTTATTCCTCTAGGCATAGCTTTCCCCACATCCACCTTAGCCAGCACCTTGACTAAACTTCCATGGGAGGGATTGCCTGAGGGAGGATCCATGGTGATGGCTTCCCCAACAAGAGCTGCCATTTTTACTGGGATTTTTTTTCCATAGAATTCAGTGGGAATGTGGCTAATATGGTTCCAGAAGAGCTGATATTTGAAACTAATTTTCTTCATGTCTTTTGTAGGATTCCATGGCTCCATCACCATGAGATGGTCCAGGAAGGTCCAAGGGCCTGATTGTATGACTTCCTGGACATTATTCCTGGCTTGAAATCTGCAAATGAAAAGGTTTGTTCCCTCTTTCCTGACCTGCTTAATCTGATGCTTATTCCATTTTTTGTAGATATCTCCAGTAACCTCAAATGGGTCCAGGTTTTCTTCAGCAAGTATTTTCCCAACTATGGAGAAACTCCAATTAATATCTTCTTCATCACCCTCACTCTCATCACTTGATGTTTCATGTGTTATGAAGATCCTGTTCTCCTCATGAGCTTCTTCAGGGGTGTTGTCTGTTGCTTTGCCTTTTTCCTTAGCTCCAGAAGTTTCTTTGATGGCTGTGGTAGGCTGGGAGTATAATTAGGTGGATACAGATAATAATCTCTGGATGTTTATGGTAATGGATTAAAACACATCTCCATAATATAATTTGATATCACTTCATAAACCCCCACACTGTTAATCATTACCAGGCAAAACTTCTAAGTTTGACCAACCATGATCGTCATATGAAAATCTCAAAACCCTAACTATCATATCATTACAAATGGGAGTTCAAAATAAGATTGTACGGAAACATTCCCCAACAACAAAAAAAGAAAAGATATCACAGAACTCACAGAAAACTGCCCAATCATTCGTTAGCTGGACCAACAAGCACTCCTTGAGCTGAGGCCTCTTTCCGGCTACTGTCATCCTTTACCTCATCGTCAGACTTTCTGATTCTAATTTTGTATTTTGCTTCAAACTCTGCCATCTCTTTTTTCTTCCTTTCCAAGGCCTCATTCATCCGAGTGATTACATCCTGGAGACCTTCTTTGTTACGCTGCACAGCAGGCACAACTTCCTTGATGGTTCTCTCAACTAACACACCTCCAATCATTCTGTAGCATTTCCGAGATTGGTCAAGTGGAGATATGGCTCCAATCACCAATGAATGCTCACTCACCTCCATCTCCAGTTCTGTAATTTTCGAATAAAGTTGGTTCACATCAGACCTCATGCTCCCGTATATGTTGGCTACTGCTTGTTCGTTCATTGGAGCCCTAGCATCTCCCCCAGCAGCATTATTGCTCATGATTCTATAAAAAACAAGAAAAATAATATGAAAAACACAGGAAGAACCTATTGTAATGTTCTAACAAACTTCTAGCAAGTAATCCCCATTTGAATCATTCACAGTTCACATCCTTATTCTTAATTCAACTTAAAAAGTCTTCTTTATAGAATATTCCCGCAATTCCAGGCCCTGGATAAGACTTTCGTTTCTTAAATTGGCATAGACCCAAACCCTCTAGAAGGATGGGGATGGTGCCTCAAGAAGTATCAAGATAGCTCAGTTGGTAGGGGTACAAGAAAGTGGATATACTCTAATGAAACAAAATACACATAAGACAGTTTATAAGAAACTCTAGAAGCAGTCATTTCAGCTCATTATCATTTATGTTCCGCTCCCACATTGGATTTCAATCTAATCAATTATATCCTTGCCCTTATAAGAAAATACCAGTAGATTAACTTCCTCTGACAGCATGTGGTGAAATATCGTCACAAATATGATAGACAAAACACATGCCACAATCACCCATTATTGGATTCATACAAATTGCGAAATACGGGTTTACTCTAAAATAATAGCCAGATCACCACATTTTGCTGTCTCTGTAAATATGTTTAAGATAGGCAGGCAAAAGGAATGAGTACAGTAATAGAACTAATGCAAAATAATCTTAATTGACCAAGAGAGCTAGAGACAACTAATAACAATATTCAGAACAGATTAACAACAGCAAAGTTATTAGCACTTAATTGACCAAGAGAGCTAGAGACAACTAATAACAATATCTAGAACAGATTGACAATGGCAAAGTTATTAGCAGCAAGGCTGTGGTTTTTGGTGAGCTTGTTCATCAGTTTTGGTAGCTATTGTGAAATCAGATGATGGGCAGGGTATCAGGGTGGTACATCAAATAGTGCACATGCTATGGCGACAAACTGGCCAAGATGCCGAGACGGGGATGCTAAATTATTAAAACGTTCATTGATTAAAGTAAGAGGAGAGAAACAATATCATTAAGCACTAGAGGGTTACAACATCTCATCAATCTCAACTCGTGATTCTTAATAGAAAAAAGTGACCCCAAATCACTAAGGATTCCTTTCACAGTTGACATAGAGTATGTGCAATGTGTATCACTGTATCCAAATTCATCATTCATCAGGACAGCCTTTCTACTTACACACTCACAGGTAGGATACACATTCTTCACAATTGTAAAATTAATTAGCAAATCAAACAATACAACTAGCAACATATTAACAGCATACGAATGAATTTTGTATAATTGAATTACAAGATACCTGATTATTTCCACAAACCAAAGGTTAGAAATCAGACCAAGTTTAATTTCCTAAGTAAATTAATTTTTCCCACAGGTCTAGTTTGTTATACGCAAGGA
Organism: Papaver californicum; assembly: GCA_023531435.1. Classification (NCBI taxonomy): domain Eukaryota; kingdom Viridiplantae; phylum Streptophyta; class Magnoliopsida; order Ranunculales; family Papaveraceae; genus Papaver; species Papaver californicum. The sequence goes on from JAJJMC010016780.1 coordinate 5,006,787, forward strand.
ATTTGATTCAGTTAATTGAAGCAAACACGGTTCTAGGTTTAACAAACATCTTTTCACTTAATAACCTAAATTCTTTGTGCAGGACTTCAAACTTAGCAGCCGATTGTATGTGGATTATGTTCATGGTTTTTAACTGAGGAAGTATATATTTACTACGAACCAAACGATAAAAAACAATGAAAATTTTCAGTTCACCCTATTAAATTTAAATTTCAAGAAACCCTAATTTGTTTTAAAGAAATAAGGAAGTTATTTCCATGAAAAATACAAGAAGATTAGCTGACCTGTGATTATTGCTTGGAATTCAGCTGATACGGTGTACGAGAAGCTTTGCAATTTGGAAATGATGAGAGCGAGAGAGTGGGAATAATGTTTATTTCTTTCACTGCTCTCAGTTAGATGACTCCATTGAAACGATTCTTCCAGCTTATTATTAACACGAGAGACAGATATTTCCACCCACATTATTATTTTACATACTTGAAACAATTTATATTCTTACACCTTACTTACCCCTTACTTAGCAACAAGTATGGTGGTATGTACACTGTGCAAAAAAGCTTGTTGGTGTCTGCATTCGGAACAAGTGATTATGAAAGACTGGTACTGGATTTTAAACAGTCATTGTCTGGGACAAAACCTGGCACACTATGATTTCAATCGATTAAAGCTGGTTGTAGGAGCATATCACATCTAATTGTGAAGTTGACAAGGAGCAGATCACTGTTGAGATTCTAGCTAAAGATAAAAATGAGTAGGACTCCAATTTAGAAACCCGAAATATTGGAGTTGAGGTGGAGCAGAGGAATCTAAATGTTGGTAATGGATTATAAGCTTTTGAGCTGGAATGTCCATGGGTTGAATTCTTTTGACAATATTACAACTTTGAAAGATTTGATTGCAGCTCAAAGGTGTACTGTTTGTTTGGTGCAGGATACTAAGGTGATGAAAATCAATAAGTGGTTCATTAAAAAGTATGATGGGGATTTTGATTGGGAGTACATTACATCTATTGGAAGTAGTGGTGGAGTTCTTTCTATTTGGGATGGTTCTAAGTTGATTACAGAAGATGTGAGGAAAGGTATGAACTAAATTACTATTGTGTTTACTTCTAAGCTAAATGTTTTTAAATGGGCAGATTGCAATGTCTTTTCTCCATGTGAATATAATGATAGAGCAGCTTTTTTGGGAGGATTTGGAGGAGATAATGCATTGGTGGCGTGGTCCCATTAGCTTTGCTGAGGATATGAAAGCAGTAAGGTCTAAAGTGGAGAGAAATATGGGTGAAGGAAATAGTAGAAATAACGCATTTCTCAATGACTTCATCCACAATCGTAAGTTAGTGGACTTACCATTAGCAGAAGGCCCTTGTACTTGGTCTGATATGCACACTGACCCTTCATTGTGCAGGTTGGATAGGTTTTTACTAAGTGTTTATTTAGATATGGTTCTCCCGGATGCTACTCAGATTGCATTTACTACTTACTAGAGTTATTTTTGACCATGAACCCATTATGTTGGTTACTAGGTCTGGTGTTAAGTGTGCTTCTTATTTCAAATTTGAAAATAACTGGATTTTTCATAATGATTTTGTGAAGGAGGTGGAGAAATGTTGGGGTGTTATGGTTTTTCAGGGGTCTGTTAGCTTTATTTTCTTCAAGAAATTACAAAATTTGAAATATTTTTTTGAAGAATTGGAGTAAAAAAGAGTTTGGTTCTGTTAAGGAGGAGAAGATGGATTTGACTTAAAGAATAGATCAGTTGGATATGTGTGAGGAATCTAATCCTTTATCTAATGGTTTGTTTGAGGAGAGAAGGGATGAATTATGAAGTTGAAGAATATTAAGATGTTGAAAGCTAGAAAGTGGTTTAATTGAGCTAAACAGAAAGACTTCTGAGTTTGGAGATTATAATTCCTCTTATTTTCACAAAATTGCTAATGCTAGGAGAAAATGAAATAATATAGTTAAGCTTGAGATTGATGAAGATGAATGTTTTGATCAGTAAAGAATTAAGATGGAATTGAGAAGCTATTATGCTAATAGGGTTAATGAGAAGAATGATGTTGCATTTAGTTTGTAATATGAATTTTCCATGGATTGAGGATGGAGGAAAGATGAGAATGAAATAAGTTTTTTCTGAAGAAGAAGTCTACTTTGTAGTGAAGCATCTTTGAGTAACAAGCCTCCAAGGCCAAATGTCTTTTCTTTGGAATTTCTATAGGCGTTGTTGGCATGTGATTAGAGATGATTTCATGAATCGTATCCAGGTGTTGGCTAATAGGTTGAAGTATGAGATGCCTAGATTGGTGTTATTTAATAGGTTCAAGAGTGTGATGCCTATAATTTTATCAAGGTGCATGATAGGTTGTTATCCGACCAAAATATTTTTTATACTTTTTACAATATTTAGTAGAATAACAAGTAGGAATTCGTTCCCACGAAGAGCAGGAAAATACTATTTGCTTTTGACTTCTTAGGTAATTAGGGGTTGTTGAGTTTCTAAGCTAAACTAAACTAAACTAAAAGCAAAGGGAATAAAGATTATGAACAAAAATAGAAAATATTGGTTAGAGATTTCATCTTCCATAACCAAACATGTTCAACAATCGATTAGAATCAACATTCATTCTCTCTTCATACCAATAACCCTAAAGTATCCTCACTCGATGTAATACTTTGTTATGCCTCCATATATCAACATATACTGCAATCACTAATATTTGAATTCTTTTCCACCAAATAACCTAGTTATAATTGCTAAGAGATTCAAACTTGAGGAAAGCATTAATATCTGTGAGACGAGTTATTCATATGCAATACATCGAAAAATCGTGGCATATTCAATCTATACCAAGCTTTACTTGTGGCTTCCTTCACGATTCGCACCACTAGTGATCACAAATTACTACTATATTGGGGTTCTTGATAAAGTTACCTAAGATTCCTAATTAGCTATAGATAAGTTATTAAGGATATTTAATTCGCATATCAAACAACTAATGATATTACATGAAAACAACCACATAATTGTTATACGTAGTAAAATATAAGTGATAAAAAAAATAAAAATTAAAACTAACCTGCAAGATTGATTCTCATGTTTAAAACATCCGATTATATCTCCAACCAATAGAAGAATCAGCTACTCATGTGTTTACTAAAACACATGGAAAATATACAAGAAAAGAATAAAGTAGAGGAAGAAGAAAAAAATATCATATTTTCCGCGTAAACCAAAATTAACTTTCTTTTCTGTAGAGAAGTTGTGTAGAAAGTTGCGTTTAAACTCCCCTTTATATAGGCTTTTGTAACCTCCTTTTAATGTCTATCCAAATAGAAAATTTAATAACCATTCAATATTTTAACCTCCTTTTAATCTTTATCAAAATAAGATACTTAACTTTCTCAAAATCCAATAAAAAAAGACAAACCCAAAACTAGAAAAGGGTCGAACTTCACATCTACACTCTACAATATAGCAGTAGAACCACTAGGCTAGGTAGTAATTGTTGACGCATTAATAAGTACAACTATTATTACAGGAAGAATAAATCAGTTTTAAAATCCTCAAAATGTATTCATCTTTTATAGCTAAATTATATAAAAACAGAACTATAAAGACGAAATCAATTACTCCCTCCGTTTGAGGAAAAGAGTTACTTTCTCTTTAAATTTTTGTTCCAACAAAAGAGTTACTTTCATTTTCAATATAACAAACTTTCAAAACTACCCTTGTCATTTTAAGAAATGTTATTATTCTCATTATAAAGATATATGTAGTATTAAACTTTTTGTTAGGGTAAATCTGGAAATAAATTACAAAAGTTATTCTCTCTCATCTTGCCTTAACAATTTTGCAAATAGGAAAAGTAACTCTTTTCCTGAAACAAAGGGAGTATTTTACAAAACATTCAAAGTTAGAACGTATCAATACATGAAAAAATTATCAGGAAAGAGTTATTTTTATTATCTTTTGATATTATTAAACAATACAGTAAGAGAGATAGAGATTATACACTGACCTTTGAATTCCAAGGATGAAAGCTTCTGTGTTTATTGAGATGATAATTGATTCTTTCTCTTCGTCTTTTCTCATCTTCTCTGTGATTTTTTGAAACAGCTAAAGCTCTAGCTTGTGGAATCTGATTCAGACTATCAGTTATATATGAGACTCATTATATTAGTAAAAATAAGAAGATCTACCGTTAAAGTTGTTGCTGATACTATTTCCTAGATGATAATTATTACTACTAATAATCCCACATGTGAAATCATGATTATTATTCGTGGAATGAATTTCGTACGCATCCATACCAATCTCCATCCATCATGTCTTGATTCATGGGAGATCAGTTAAAATATCTTCGCTAACAGCCTAATTTCCAGAATTTTAAAGGAATATCCATAAACTAACGAGTTGACGGGTAACTCATCGGTTGACCCTAGCCCAGTCCGTTTCATGATGGGTTCATATATGGCAACTCTATCCAAAACACATCGGATCAAGCCGAGCCGGGTTAAAACAGGTCGGGTTAGGGTCAATGTGTGGGTTGGCTTATAAATTGTCAGCTCTATCCAAAACACATTCCTTCTTTCTTTTCCAGCGCAGGTCTAAAACAGGCCCAACAGAAACCAAATCTAAATTGGTTTCACCTTTTTGTTCATAACTTCTTCATGCGACCTCAGAATGACCTCATTCTTTTTGCGTTCGCTTCGTATTTCCATTATCTACACGATGATGATAAGAAATCCTAGATTAGAAAGAATTAAATTGGTCTTTGGTCCTTTTCTATTAGTAGACTTCACTTCCTTAACACTTTTATAGCCATTTCCACTACTTTTGGTTGATTCGTCCTAACATGAGAAACAAAATAGACAATAAGACTAATACAATATATAACACAAGAAATATAAACAAAATAAATATAGATTTGACACTCAAACATGTATATTATGCACCTATCAGTGCATTTGTGGAGGACAAGCAGATATTGGATGGATTTCTTATTGTTAGTGAGTGTATTGACAGTAGAACGAAGTCTGGTATTCCTGGTATGTTATGCAAGATAGATATGGAGAAGGTGTTTGATAATGTGAAATGTAAAACTTTTTGGTGTATTTTAGAAAAGCATGGCTAGGTGGATATCTTGGATTAGGTGGTGCATTTCTTCGTTTCATATTTCAGTTTTGGTTAATGGTAGTTCTACATATAACATAAAACCTTCAAAGGGATTGAAACAGGGTGATTCATTGTATCCATTTTTAATAATTTTGGTTGTTGAAGTACTTTGAAAAATTATTGATGATACAGTATCAAAGAGGAAGTTAATTGGACTTCAAGTGGTAGAGGGTGGCATTTTTGTATCTAATCTGTGAATATTGTTTGTTAATGCCAATGTGGATGAAATAAGAAGATTGCTACTTATTCTTACAATTATTGAGTTGTTAACTGGAATGAAGATTAACCTGGAGAAAAGCTCCATGATTAGTGTGGTGGTTGACTCCTTATTGATTATATGGATTTAAAATTAAGGTGTAAGGTGGAAAAAATTACCAATCAAATATTTGGGTTTACCTTGGGTGCTACTTCTATAAATACTGCAGTTTGGGATAAGGTTATTCAAAGAATAAAAGTGAAGTTAACGACATGGAAAAAAAGGTTCCCGAATAAGGTAGGCAGGTTAGTACTTATTAAGAGTTGTTTGCGCAGCCTGCCTATATATACTTCCTTTCTTTAATTCATATGCCTTCTTTAGTAAAATTGAAATTAACAAGATTTGTGAGGAAATTTTTATGGGACTCTAGTGGAGACAAGAAAGTGATATGTTAGATGTCCAGGGTTAAAGTTTGTACTCCTAAAAAGTTGGATGCATTAGGGGTAAAGAATTTCGGATGTACCAGTAAAGCTTTGAAAGCTAAATGGATTTGGAGATATTCACGAGAGAAATGTTTAGTGAAGTAAAGTAGTTCAACAAAAGTTTAGGAACAACAGTGTTTACTTACTTCCTACTGATGGTGCTAAACCTCAAGGGATAGATTGTGGAAATATATTATAAAATTTACTACATTTATGCAAGATCATTCTGTTTTTTAGTGTCGGTAATGGGGATGCTCGTAGATTTTGGAGGGATAAGTGGACTTCAGGTTGACCATTGAAAAAGAAGTATCCATCAATTTTTAAAGTTTTGTAATAAGAAGGCTATTATAAATGAAATGGTTTGTGAAGGTAGATTGGTGTGCAATACTATAAGGAATTTATCTGAAATAGAACAATGATGGAATATTTTGTTCAACGAGCTTGGACCTATTCCAGATTCGAGAAACTGTGTTGAAGATACTGTGAATTTCATGGGTGATAGACACATTTTTGTGTCTAAATTGTTCTCAATTATTTGTGTTGTTAGTGCCCAATTTGTACTAATTGTATTATTTTATGTATTTGTAGAAAATTAACATTGTTGGAAAAATTGGCTCAAAAAATTACTAAAGACACCCTTTAAGAATCGATAAAGGCACCCATAATTAATAAAGGCACCCGTACAATGGATAACCTCATCCCAATCGATTTGGAGTAAAACCAAGCATGAAAATATTCTCAGGATTTTTTCCGAGTTATTTTTGGAATTGGCGTGTGTTTGAGTCCTTCTGAACTTGTGTTCTACGCGTAAGAAGTGTGTTAGCTGCTAGCAGACGCGTGAAGGAGATAAAATAGGAAATAATTCCCGTGTTTTGGAAGAATATTATCCTCGAGTATTTTTGATTAATTGCTGCGAGATTTGAGTTGTTGTGGTATAAATAGTGAAGGGTGAAGACACATAGGGATATGGAGAGTTTAGGGAGAGCTCAGGAGACAAAGAGGAGGCAGAGAAATCAATCCAGAGAATTTTTTCTCTGCTGCTGCTGAAGAACACGAAGAACAGAGACTACGGCAACGGTTTCTTCAACCTCTCAGCCATGGTTTCTCCATCCATTTGCAACGGGTATCTTCGTATTTGCAACATTTATCTTCAGCTGCAACGGTTTCTTTAACCCATTTACAACAGATATCTTAGCATCTACAACATTTATGACTTTTGTATTTATTAAGAAAAATAAATACAAAAACCATACATGATTAATTGGTAACGTTTAATAATTCTTTTATGACTTTTGTATTTATTTTTAATTGAAATTATGATTTTTCTTAATTGATTGTGATTTTATTTGATGGTTTATGCTGGGACCTAGATCTTTTGATAAGCTATGCTTGTGATTTACAATTGATATTTTAAAACTCTACCTTTGGCAAAAATTAGAGTCACTTATTTGAGCTAGAATTGTATAGAATTATTATTTTTGGAACCAATTAAAAGTGGTTAATGGTGAAATCCATAACCTCAGTATTTGTGAATATTATTTTCATATTTTGTGTATGTTTTTAGTTTAAAATTAGTTTATAAATCAATCTTCACAAGTTCGAGAGTTTGAAACCCTTTCTTACCACTATTACAAAACATATCAATGGGTGATCCCTCTTTCCGGAAATACTATGAGTTGCAGGTCAAGGAACATATTGTTTGTGGATTTGAAAGCTTTGTGTGTAGAGCTAAGGTTAGTTGCATGCTTTGGGAAAATTTTCAAAATTCCTTGCCTACTTTAACTATGTTGAAGCACAAAGTACTAACATTCAAGTTGAGAAATGTAGATTATGTCAGGAAAAAGATGAATATGTTAATCATTTATCTTTACATTGCAAGTTCTCTAGTGTTGTTTAGTTGCACTTTACCGGTACTTTCAAGATTAACTGGGTTTTTCCTAATACTGTGTTGGAGCATTTAACGAAGCTTAGAGACTTAATGATCTGAAAGGAAGGTGCAAGAATATATAGCCTGAATTATGCAGTTCTTTGACATCTTTGGAATGAGAGAAACAACAGAACTTTTGATAGAAGAACTAAAAACTTTGGATGAGGTTACAATGCTTATGAAGCAAACTCTAGTTTTCTTGCTTATGGATAAAGATGCATTTGGAGGGTTCAATATAAACCAAATTTATTTAATTGAGAGACATTCATTTACAACAAATTGTGTGAATTGTTAGTTTCTGGTATTGTAAATAGTTTTTCTTTTTAATATAACTTTTTTTTTCAAAAAAAAAAAAGAAAAAAAAATAGTAATGAAATGCATTTTGGTTTTGTCGAAGCTGCTTGGTACACCCAATTTCCTGCCCCCACCATTTCTTTTTCTCGTGGCACGGATCACATCTAAACACTCCATCTGGGAATGATAAACCCTTAAGGCCACGCAACGGAACCTAGTTGAATATCCATGAACCAGTACCTTTGTTAGTCATAGGGAAAAGCTTTTGGGGTAAGGGTTGGAGGCACCAAGTATTATTTTATTATTGTTACAGTAGTTAAGTCTGTTAGCTTTTAACTGTTTTTTATCTAGTGTTTGTCTGTTTATAAATAGACAAGTCATGTAATAGTTTGTTCAATCTTATTTTATAAAATCTTTAGTCATCTTCTCTCACCTCTTGATTCTATTATGATATCAGATTCCTCAGGGAGATTTTGATTCTCTTATTCATCTTCTTCGATTATTTTCCGATTTTATTCTCTGTGAATTTATTTAAGAGATATAGTCTTCATCAAGGGCGGTCGAAAATATCTTACAAACACATGCACAATCCTCAAATTCTACTCAAACAACTTATACTCATACTGATTTACCTTTCCTAGACATTTAAAATTTTGTTTTTTTCATTCTTCAAGATGATGGATCAAATTACTTGATTTGGAAAAATCAATTTGAATCTATTTTGAGTTCAACATATTTGTACAATTATATTGATGGATTTGTTATAGAACTTACTCGATTGATGGTGTCAAATCTATGAATCCGAGTATCATACTTGGCGTAAACTCAATGATTTGTTATGTCTGGTCTCAATGCATCTTTTTATGATCAAATATCGAAAAAATGTTATAGGATTTATAATTGCCAGAGAAATTCGGTTCTCTCTTCAAAAAACGATTCTACAAGATTTCTCATCTTGCAGATATTTACTTTATAATCAGCTACATTTAATTCACAGGGGATCGAGATCAGTTTCTGAGTAATTCGATGAGATCAAGTTCATTTCTGATTCATCCGCAACAATTGATGATTATGTAGATGATTCTAATCTGGTAATGTATTATCTTCTCGGTTTGGGTGGAGATTATAGTCAGTTTGTTATTACTACTAACATGGGGAAACGAGTTTACATTTAGTGATTTGACAGCATGTTTACTTTACCATGAGCAGTGGTCAAAAGCAGAAGAACTAGTCCACTTTCAACTTTGAATTCTCAAGATTCTATTTCCTTACTAAGAATTCTTGAAAATCTGTATCTAAGAACTCTGGATCTAATGAAAATACTAGTCATAAGACTAATTTTAGCTAACTGTCTGTCAAATATCTGAAATCACTAGGAATATATCAAACATATGTCGATGTCGTTATCCTAATTTTCTTAAGGATTATTCTAAAGGTGGAACTTGTATAACTACTTCTAGTATTACTGCAAATCTCCGATATTGTTTTCATAGTATTAAGCTAAATTCATCTAACATAAGTCATGATCCAAATATAGCCTCATGTTGGATCTCGGATTCAGGTGTAAAAATTCATATGACTAATGACCCTTTATTTTTTACAATGCCAACCTTTATACAGTTGATGATGGTGGTTTTCTGACACGAAAAATGGGTCTTATTAGATATAATCGATTCAATCAGACTAGATCATCTCTAGATATCTAGTTTAGCTCATCTCTAGAGCTCGATCAGCTCTTCTCAACTCTAAAGCTCAACTTACTCAACTCTGCTACAGAGCTCCATCAGTTCAGCTCTGCTTTGCTAAAGCACACAACTCACACTCTGACTTATAGAGTATAACTAGGATATTTATCCCAATCATGCTCACTCATGCGAGCCTCACTCATGCGAGCCTCATAAATGACTCCTAGTACGTCCCCGACTAACTCACTGGTCACGCTCCTCAAATATCATATAAAACACGAGATACTCATAGGAACTTGTAAGTCTCATTCTTAGTCTCATGGGCACCTCCACGGATGACGCCATAAATCTGAGATATGCAAGTTCATTCAAAACCTGCAATATAATTACAATTATTTCCTAGAGCTTTTGCTCTTGTCTAAAGGGACCCACAAAGAAAATTCAGCCTCTTTTCTTCTATAGCCGACCACAACAGATTGATACGAAACCTCATATCATCTTGTGTCTCACACATGATCCATGTTATTATCTCATACTTTTTTATTCTCTTCACATGACACAGACTAGTCATGGCTGTTGATGGTGGTTTTTTGACAAGGACAAAACTTATAAATTTGTCTCCTGAACCTGTATCAAAAATTCATAATCTATACTTGTAAGCTTCATCAATGGCCATGGGATTTATGTACTGATCTCTAAGTCATGTCTATGAATATACATGTTCTAGGGTTTCACCCAGATGAACTCTCAGTATTTTGTATATATTTAGTATATTTACTGAGTATTTTAGTATTTATATTATAGTAACTATACTCACCTCTGTATTGAATCTATATTGATTAGAAAGTTCCTAGATGTTCTCTGGTCATTAAGTCATATTGAACTTGTCTCAAATCGCAGAAATTTGATGCGTGTCGTAAGTGAAACAAATTAATCAATATATTTCCCACTAATTAACTAATAATATAACGGTAGTAAGGATCGTTCCCACAGAGAGCTGTATAATTGAGATGTTATTTAGATTACAACTAAGAATAAAAGTAAATAACTAAGGGGGGGTTGGTTTGACTACTCGTTTTAAGTCGGTTAAAGCCCCTTTTAAGTCGCTATAACCGTTATAGCGACTAAAAGTGGCACTCGCTCCGTTGGTTGCCCAAAGCCATGTATGTCAAAGCCTTGAGCGACCATGCAATCGCTCTAGTAATAAACCAACTAACCTAAAGCGAGTACTTTCCTCATTGCTTAACATTTAGACCAACTAACATGGAGCAAGTAAAACTGTGATCGCTTAACATCTAGACCAACCAATATAGCAAGTAAAATATCAATCGCTTCAGATATACCAATCATTCTAAAGCAAGTAAACTACTTAGTTGATAGATACATGGAGCAACTCGACCTAATTTTGCTTGGTTAAGGTTTTAAGCGATCAAATTGTTTTGCTCGTTAAAAGCGATTTCTGATTTTGATTGGTCTGAAGTTGGTTGCTCAAGCTTTTGAGGTAGCAAAGTTTTTACTCAAGTTGATTGATTAAAGGTTTAAGCAACCAAATTATTTAAAATTCTGATTTTGATTGGTCTGAAGTTGATTGCTTAAGCTTTTAAGCTATCGAAGTTTTTACTCAAGTTGATTGATTAAAGGTTTAAGCGACCAAATTATTTGAAATTCTGATTTTAATCGACCTGAAGTTGATTGCTTAAATTTTTAAACTACCAAATTTCTTTGCTCGTTAAAAACAAATTTGTGATTAGATATTCCCAAATTATAATTATAATTAAGAATTAATATTAGAAATTATCACTAATTAAGATTATATAATTAAAAATAAATAACAAAATTAAATTAAAATTAATACTAAAAACAATTATGAACCAAATTAAAATCATAATTGATTTAACTTTATTATTAATGAATTCAACTTACAGCATCATTTGGTTAAAAAAATTACAATCATTTAGTCTCCAAATTACAATCATTGACTCAAAATTATGTAAGCTTTGGATGTATATTTCCGCACAATGTCATATCGTCTTTGTAGTATTTCAGTAACGTATCCAAAGGAACTTCAGGAGAATGTGCTTCATCCTTAGAACCATCATGACTAGAACTGTGAGTGAAGGTATGTGCTTCATCCTTAGAACCATCATGACTAGAACTGTGAGTGAAGGTCAAGTATGCATTTCATGCTGAACTCCCTGCACAACAAGTTTAGGTAACTCAGATGTTAAAAATTCTAAAGACCAGGATGACCAGGATCACTGAACCTTAGTGAAGGTTGGTACTATTACATTCTGCAGTGACATGTATTTTTCTCATAGCTATAAACTCTTAGCATTAAAATTTCAAAGTGGAAACCTCATATCTAATTTCGTTCTGTAACAGTTCATATTCTGTCATAGCACCTAAGAATGACCAACTGCAATCAACCAAAAAACAATTGCTCCCATAAACAAAACTTCTCAAAAAATGCAGAAAATTGAGAGATCAATGGAAAATAACTAGACAGGGACATCCAATCAGTGAACTAAACACATTTTTGTGAGTTCGAAATTAAACCTAACAATCAAGTGATCAATTAAGAATGTTCTCATTCTCTAACACAAGAAATATATTAATTTCATATCAACAGAAACCCTTATAAGCATACCCAAAGATTGAATAAGAAAAATCAGTCACATACTCACAAGATCGTAAACTCTTAGCGAAACATACACTCCTTTGGTTATATTTTTGCTCTTTCACAGGACAATGAAATGCCAAATCATTCACATACTTACACCAAATTTTTTCCCTTTCACAGGAAAACGAATTGCAAAATCAATTACATACTCACACCAAATCAATTACATACTCACACCAAAATATTAGAAATAAGTTAAAAAAAAAACAATCTACAATTCATCAAGCGTAAAAAAACAAAATTATTCGAGGAAAACTACAAAAACATAATCCACAGTAGATAAGAATTTTTTTAATCAAAACCCTAGTTAGAAAAAAAAATCTAAGAAATACCCAGTTCTAATCAGGAATTGAACAAGAATAATCACCTAGAAATAACTCTTGCAATCTCTACCTCTTCACTTCGTTCATAATCCCCAACAACATCACCAAATACTTCAAACGGGTTGTAGGGTGAAAACAAAAAAAGTAAAAAAAAAAAGGAGAAAAGAAGATTAACATTCAGACAAAAAAAAGAGAATTATAGATCGAATTTCTAGGGCTGCAAAAAGAATAAAAGCAAATCAGATATATACGAACCTTAGATGTTTTTTCCTTCATATGAACTCATGTCAACCTCAAACCTAACCAAGTTTCCGAAACAAGTTACTATGCACCAACAAGATCTGTGAAAATCAGACCTATACGAATCTTCAGCACTCAAAGCTTCATTCATCATCATCAATAAAACAAAACCAAATTAGTTTACAACATCATGTGAAAATCTTAGCCCACCTCTGACTTTGTATCTCATTTAGAGTAGGTTAAACCAGAGAGAATGGAAGAACGGGAGAGATGGAGGCGGAAAAAGAGATGGAGGCGGAAAAATGAAACTAGGTTTAACAAAGTGAAATGAGAGAAAAAAAGTTCCGGACGGTGATAAGGCTAAGTCATACGGATTATGAATTTGTTTGGACGGTAGAGATTTGATTTGAGCACTTCATACGGATTAAGGTAAGTGCAAAAAAAATATGTGGTTTTTTTGCTAAATAAATTTATAATTTTTTTTGCTAAAGATTTTTATGCCATTTTTTTTTATCTTTTAAGAGTATTTTCATCGTGAGGAGTTATACCACAGAGAAAATAAAGAATATCATATTTTCAATAATAAAGTAATAATTTTTTATTAAATTAAATTTTACAAATTTTTTTGTGATTATTTTTATTGAATAAAATTGAACATGAATTTTTATTAAGTAGTTATGATTTCAGTTGATGGTTTATGCTTAGTTTAGGTCTCTTGATATTTTATGTTTCTGATTTACAACTATTATTTTAAAAATCTACTTATTGGTAATATTTTAGAATCAATATGAAAAATTTATGATAATTAAGATGAATCTAAATAATGAGAAATTAATTCAAGATTTTTTGTCGACTTTCGGTTAAACATAATTCCCGAGTTTGTATAATTTTTTTACAATCGACTGGTGTAAATCACCTGAGCGTATACCGCTCGATCTCACTAGATTTTTCCTATATCTCATGGGTTTATATGGTTACCTATCATTTAAAATCGAATTTCCATCAACTTCACGTAATTTTGTTTTTTACCCGTTAATCTTATCCAATATCGGTCGACCTCACTCAATTTTTCTCGGATTCCATCGTTTTCTCCGTTAATCCTATCAATTTCACTGATTAGGGATATTATTATCGACCTTTGATTGTACATAAATTTTGATTTTGAATATTTAAAAATGAACTATAAAAATAAGAAATTAATTCGATAATTGTTATTTACTTTCCACTAGAAAAGAATAGGGGATAAGTATAGAGTGTCAAACGCTTTATATGTGATGTCGAATACTAAGAAGGATTCATTTTGTTGAATTTTGAAGCAAATTAAGGTTTCTGACGGGTATGCATCAAACGTTTCTCATTGTGTGAACCTTGAAGAGCGAATGCTTATAGGTCTAAAAAGTGACAATTGCCATGTTAAATCGAACTCGTGCATTCGATTTATTTATCAACCTTCGAATTACATTTTTTTTTTAAAAAAAAATGATCTGTTTAGAGATCCGGTGGGGATTCCTCGTATTGATGGGATATACTTATCAATTTCTCATATTATCTATCATTCATGGATAAGCAGTCGTAGTTTATGCGATATATTCATGTTGAGCAAAAATTAAGTACGAAGTTTGAAATAATAAATGATAATTAAATGAGATCCAAACAATTTGAGTGAAATTGGATAATATTTAAAAATACACAAATGATAAATCTAAATGAGATCGAAAAAATTTGAGTGAAATTGAGTAATATTGAAAAATAAAGAGCAAAATTGAACAAGATTGACTAATTTGAAGTGATATTGAGTGAGACAAGTGAACACATTAAGCGAAATTTAGTGCATTCAACTAAAATCTAGTTAGATTGAAGGATACTAAATAAAATTAAGCAATACTGAGCGAGACTGATGAATATTACATGGAATCGAACGAGGTCAATCAATATTGAGTTCGAACTCACAGATTAATCTTCGATTTATTTTGAATTCAATAAGTTTTGTTCTATTTCACTATAAATCACTAAATGTTTCATCAATCTCACTTGAGTTCATACAATTTTTATCTTGAATTTAGTCATTTTTGTTGTATTTCACTAGAAATTACTCAATGTTTCATCAATTTCACTTGAGTTTATTCATTTTTCATCAACCCCACTACAAATCACTCAATAGACACTGATGAAACATTGAGTGATTTATAGTGAAATAAAACAAAATTGACTGAATTCAAAATAGATTGAACTCATAAACATCATCAAACAAGGGGTTCATTGCCTTTTTACATGATCCTAAACCCTACCTATACGCATCCAAATGTTGAGAAATCTAATAATTTTAAAAAGTTTTATGCAAATCGAACAAGGGGTTTTAACCATCTCCGACACTTTTGTGAACTAAGTTTAGGCGTTAATTTATGACAATATAATCCATTTCTGATTAGTCGAAATATCTATACCGAAACTCCAAATCTAGTAATGAACCTTAAAATATGCTTTATTTTAAAATGGACGGATGTAATTAGTAACCTCTTCCCCTAACTCGTTAAACTTATCAGACAAGAAAAATGGGATATCTCATGTGTGCAAAAACTTAAGAGTCGCAACATTAACTCTAAACTACGAGAAATCAAGCTCTGCGTCCCAATTCCTTTCAATTGGGATGATCATATATTTTTTGTTATTAGGTAAAGCTTAACTTAATACAAGAAATTAAGCTACATCTCAATTCCTTTTAATTGAACATTTGTTGGGGTTCAACCCAATTCATCAAATCATAACTTATAAACAAATGACAAACTAATAATCCTAATTACAAAAAAAAAAATTGATTAATCCTAATTTCCAAAATTCATTACGTAACGATAGAAATATCCATTTCCGACGTTACGATAGTAATATGCATATTACTCGACTATTCCGATCAATCAAAATTAACTATGATTTCTTCAATCTCACTAAAATTCACTCAATTGTTTAACGAATCGACTTGAATACACTCAATTTTGATCGATCTTACTCAAATTTATATCAGCTTTTATCAATTTCACTCGATTTCACTTAGATTTATTGAATTTTATTCAATCTCAATCAAAATTATTCATTTTATTATCGATCTAACAAATCTAACGATATGAAACTATGATTTCATCAATCTCACTAAAATTCACTCAATTTTTTATCGAACCGACTTGAATACACTCAATTTTGATCGATCTTACTCAAATTATATCAATTTTATTCATTCTCAATCAAACTTATTCATTTTTTTATCAATGAAAATGAGTAAATTCGAGCGAAATCGATGAAAAAATGAATGAGATTGATTGATATTGAATAAAATTCAATAAATCTTAGTCGATTGAGTCAAAATCTTAGTCGAAATTCAATAGATTGAATAAACTATTGTATCATACTTTTCTTAATGACCTAGTCGATTGAGTCAAAATCTTAGTCGAAACCCTAAATGTACTTATGTTAGTCATATTCAACTTAATGACCTAGTACATTGATCTAAGTTTATATTCCTCAACCTTTTTAGTTAATATCATTGTATGTAATTTAGGACCGACCTAAGTTTATATTCCTTAACTCTTATCCGAAGAAGTTAGGGTTTTTCTTTTGGTATCCTAAATTTTTTCATGCTTTAGTTTCATAATTTAGGACCGACCCCAGAGTCGGAATCTTCATCAGTGCCCTAAACTTATCGATGTTCGCCTTATTATCAATTAAAATCAGTCATTTTTTAATCGACCTTACTCAAATTCACTAAATTTTCATTGATGTCGCTCCAATTCACTAAGTATTCTTTAATTTCACTCGAATTCACACAATCATCAGTTACTTGATTTCACCTATTTTCACTTGACCTTACTCGCCCGCACTCAATTTCACTTGTCATCTATCAATTTTATTGAATATTCCTCAATCTCACCAAATTTTATTCATTATCCATCAATTTGACTAAAAATGGAGTAATTTAAACACAAACATTATTTTCGTTTTTTAAGTCTAAAACACACACACACAATGATCCTTAAATTGTTTATCTGGCCAATAGAAACCCAAAAATATCTGATCCAACGGATATTAATACAGATTTACGAAATCATATGGATTACCACCCAAACATCTGGAAAAATCTAAATTTGCCGCCATAAGATCAAGGAAAAGAAGAAATGGCGCAATACTTCCCACTAAAAATTTCACCAAATTTTTTTTTCCCTCCACTGGAAACCCTAGCCAGTTTTTTTTTTCCTTTTGTAAACTAAGCCTCACTCTCTCTGTTAGTCTTTGTTCTTGATCTTCATCTCTCTGAAACCTTACCCCAATTTTACCGAATATTCCTCAATCTCACTTAATTTATTTCTTCAACATATATCAAATTTTAGGGTTTGTACACATCTCTGTTAAATTAGAGATTTCAGAGTAAGGGTTTCTACAAATTAGGGCAGGAATTTGTGACAGAGTCTGGAGCCATGGCTTGTTAGTGAAGTAGGGATTTCTGAAAATTATTGGGTTTTGCTCGGCAAAGATTTATTTCTTTTTGTATTCTTATTTCTGATCATTAATACTTATATTGGGTTTGTGTTATAACTTTCAATTAACTTTACTTATTTGAATTTTATTAAGGCAAAATTCAGGCATACACAGTGTTTGTGATATTGCCTCTGCCAGAATTGACCCAAAAATGAGAAGAAATAGACCCAATTTTTAACAGATGACCACTACAGGAAAAAAAACTCCTAACATGACCTCTTGACCTTAAGACTGTTAATTCCTCATAACTTTCCTCCACCTTGCTTTCCTACATAGCATCTTCCTCGAGCTCAGCCTTTTTGGCATTGTCACCAGCAACTTCTTCTTGAACTCTTATATGATTCCATTATTAGTCTTTGAGACATGTCTGAATTCAATCACCCTGAGAAAGGAGAAGCTTTGCATGGTAATTCCTTTTTCCCAAATTTGTATTTTTTTGTGTTAATCATGTCAAATGTTTTGTCATTGTGTTTGTGAAATTTCTGCTAGTATATATTATTCCAACTTATAAATTGCGGTTAGTATGTGTTGTGCTAATTAAGCTACTCAAATATGATAGGAATTTGTATTCTAAACTTAAAAAAAGAAGCAGAGCCAGGGGAATCATGCTCATTAGATACCTTAAGAAGGAAATGGTGTCTCTAATTCATGTGGATATTAGAAAACCGACTATGTGATCTAAGTCATTGTTCAGTGTGAGAATTCAATCAATTTGATGGTTCTTTGACATGTTATTTGGATTAGTAGAATTGATTGTGTGGATTAGTAGAATCGTTGTGTATTAGGGAACTTCTTTTCCAATGAAAAACATAGATTGACTTGATCTTTGTGGTCTTCTTCCTCTTAGTGTTATGAATTCTCATAAAAAAATTGAAAGATTCAGTAAGTAATTGTTTTTTTGTGTGTGTATGAATTGTAGATTGTATATCTCTTTAGTGATAATGAAGTCTTGTTCTGTTATTCTTAAGTAGTTGTAGTGGTGGTGATAGTTAGTTATTGGGATATTATTTGTTCTATTAAAACTTTGAGTGTAGTTATAAATGCTTATGGATGTACTTACCTCTTGTACATGGTTGTGCAATCTCCTATTCAGTTGGCTTCCACTTCCATCGAGGATGACCTATCTCCCACCCATCTTATTCGATTGTGGTTGGCATTGAACTTCTCAGTCTTCTCTTATGAGATAATGAAATCCCTGGAATTATATGCAGTTAACACTTGTTCGTTTGCATAAAATAGTCTTTGATAGTATTATTTCTGAAGTTTATGTCCAAAATTTCCTAGTGATTGAGTTGTGGAATTATTTTTTTATCCAGGGGATTGTTACCTTACAAAGCAAGCTTTTGATGAATCTATAACAGAGCTGGATACCCTGAGCGAAGAATCTTATAAGG
Organism: Papaver californicum; assembly: GCA_023531435.1. Lineage (NCBI taxonomy): Eukaryota > Viridiplantae > Streptophyta > Magnoliopsida > Ranunculales > Papaveraceae > Papaver > Papaver californicum. The sequence continues at coordinate 5,025,713 of JAJJMC010016780.1, forward strand.
ACAATAATTTTATTATCCAACTCTTAAGAAACAACTTCACCTTGTGGAATTCTGACATTCCTGAAGATGGAGGTAAATGCATACATATACTGTTAAGTCGAATGTTATGGTTTGGCAGTTATTCAGTTGTCATATTGTTGGTCATCTCCAATTATCTATTGCAGCAACAAGTCTTGTGTATCTAATTGTCTTCATCTATGTGATGCAACCCTCTTGTGTACATGACTTACCATTTGTAAAACTTCAGTTCTAGGATAACATGATGACACATCTTTATAGATATTCATGTGAAAACCCTTGTAGAGATTTTCATTTGTGATATTTCATGTGTTGCATGAAATCTCAGAGTGTTATTTACTTTCTGAAATTTTTGATATGCAATTTCAAGCTTTAACTCTTGATGTACTAGTATGATCTATGTAAACTTTTGTTTTACTGTCTTGATTTCCTTTTTGTGTATTTACGTTTATGAAAGTTAGTTACTTTGTAATCCTGGATACTGAGAATGTCTTGATGTACCATATGCTTGCAGTACAAGAACAGAAAGCCTGCAATTCCTGTACGGAGAGCCTCAATGGATTTATAAGGTCCGTATGTCAACTCTTATCTACATCTGTTTGCTACTTGTTTGCCTCAATGGATTTAAAACTAAAGATACTTTTTTGAAACTGAGTGTAATGGGTCCAACAACTGTTGTGACACATGATTCTAACACACTCTCTGGAATCCCAGAAATCTGTTTTGTGTATTTGGTTGTGGTAATGGTAGCAGTGAGGCAACAACCCTTGAAGCCAGCAAGAGCCCCATGAGGTGTGTACTTGCTAATCAGTCTATTAACAACAACAAGAGTGACATATTTCATTTGATCCTTTGTTTTCATGACCATATCGCTTATAGTAACTCTAATTTCTCCTTGTCATTCTATTATATCTTTGTTTAGGAGACATGTCCATACTTCTGCAAGACCTTCAAGATCTCTGGGTAGTCTTACTGTTGTTCGACGAGGTTGGTGTAATTTTCGTATTGTTTAACAGATTGTTGGTCTTTGGCGTTTATTCTGTGTCTTATGTATTCTCTCAATCTCTCCTCTTATGACTGTAATAAGAGGAGATAGTCCAGGTGCGGATGTAAACGGAAATTCTTTATTTGATTTCTCAACAAAACTGCTTCACCTAGCTTGGCACCCAACAAAAAACTCACTTGCTTGTGCTGCTGCGAACAGTCTGTACATGTATTATGTATAATAAAGGTAGTGACGATCCTAGAAAGAATTTTTTTTGTTGCCGTGCTTTCTCTTTTTATTGCCGAGGCTTTCTCTTGCCTTCTGCACAGAAGAGTTAGAACTTAGTCTACAACAAAATCCGCTGCTTAACGATACCCTCAAAACTGTGGCACATTTTTCATATTGAGGGATTCAAAGACGGCAGTTGCGAAACAAATCCATGAGGAAGTAACTTATCTTTTGTTCCCAGGCGAGCAGATTATTTTTGATTTTTATTTGTTCTTAATTTTTTTTCTCTATGAAAAAAATGTAGTTTTTGTTCTTAAATTGTGATCGTCGATGAAAAGTGTGATTGTAGTTGTTGTCCTCCTACAACCGGAACAAAAAAATGTTCCATACTGTTAGGGTTTGAGATGAATGTGGGTAGAAGAAAGCTTATGTTGTGTTTTAAGTTACATTGTTCTCAATCATATACCATCCGAGTAATCATATACCATCCGAGTAATCATATAGGGTCTTATTCTCAAATCCAAGAAGAAAAATGAAAAGAGTGATTGTTATTAGTTTACACATCCATTTTCGTCGACATATACTTCCGTTGTGGGAATCTTATTATTGAACCAACAATTTCAAGGCCTTTGTTGATTGATTTTTTTAATTAAGATTATTTTTCAAACTTAGTAAAACGGATCTAGCAATTAAACATATTTGGTCGTGGCTTAAACTTAGTTGCTGAGAGAGGTTTGAGCAACCAATTCATTTTTTGTTGCTACGAGTCTGTGCCTCAAAGTAAATAGCTACATGATCAATTTTTTAGCTGCTATAAATTACTTGAAAAACGGATCTAGCAATTAAAAATATTTGGTCATGGCTCAAACTTAGTTGTTGAGAGAGGTTTGAGCAACCAATTTATTTTGTTGTTGCTACGAATCGGTGCCTCAAAGTGAATAGCTACATGATCAACTTTTAGCTGCTATAAATTACTTGAAAAACAGATCTAGCAATTAAACATATTTGGTTGTGGCTCAAACTTAGTTGCTGAGAGAGGTTTGAGCAACCAATTTATTTTGTTGTTGCTACGAGTCAGTGCCTCAAAGTAAATAGCTACATGATCACTTTTTTAGTTGCTATAAATTACTTGAACAAAGGATCTAGCGATTAAACACATTTTGTCGTTGCTAAATAATAGTGGACACAGGTTTATAGCTGCTAAAATTTCTGGCAGTTGCAATTTTAGATGCTTAAACTATTAAAGCGACTAATTTTTCGAGCTCTTGCTAAGATTTTAGACGCTTAAGCCCGTTTTTCCTGTAGTGCCATCAATCTCCTTTCCCGTCACTGCCAACATTTCTAGCCTCTCTAACTAAATATATAAACTCCATTCTCTTCTAAACTCATTCAACTGCCACCATTAATCACCGATAATCACATCACAGCTCCCATATCTTCATAACAGACTCCACCATCTCGAGTTCTTTTCATCTTCACTGCCATTACTTCGACCACAGTCACCACTCAAACCCATCACAACAAATCCATCATCGAACAGATCAAGCCCAACACCACAACTCTTCACTATCAGCCATTAATCACCATCCTCTGTGTTCTCGAACAATCATCACAGGCTCACAAAAACCCATTAAACCATAGCCTCACTATCAACCTTCTTCTCACTGCCATGAATGGCCATTCTAACTATTTTCGCTGCCAATCACAGCTCTCAGTACGCCATTAACTATCAGTCGACAACAACATCAATCTCTACCATTTTCATTAACTTCATGAACAACATCATCACTGCCGGAAACTTCCAACCATCGATGCTGCCACTAGTCTCTCTCTCAACTCTTCCAGTAACAGCCACCTCCCTCTTCTACAACGAACAAAATCCAAACTCCATCTCCTTCTTTTCCATCAACCACCGAGACATCAAAATCAGTCACCATCAGTTTCTGTTAACTGTGTAACCCTAATTCACGATATAGTTTAGGTAAAGAAGATGGTTGCCCTTAGCATATTGGTTGATGCCTTTAACAAAATTCAAATATTGGTAGCCTTTAGCAAATGAAATGGTGCTATTATCATTTTTCATTAAACCTTTGTTGACTTGTCAGTTCCGGGGGAACCGACAAGCATACTTCCTCTTTTCACCCATAACGTCTTCATACGAAGTCGGAATGACCGCATTCTTTCGCCGTTGGTTTCGTCTCCTCGTTCTCTACGTGATGGTGTCAAGAAATCCTGGATTTTAACGAGTTACACCTGGTCTATGTCCCTTCTTTATTTGTAGCACTTCTTTTCTCGTACATTCTAACATTTTGTAGCTTCTTTTTAGTTGATTCACCTAATAAACTACATAAACTAGAAAACAAACATAATATACAATAATTCACAAGAACTTTAGCAAATACTAGTATGAAATTGACACTCTAAATATGTAAAATATGCACTTATCAAACTTCCACGACTGAATTCCTTGAATTTATTATGTATACACATCAATGTTCAGATTCTCATTTGTTACGGCAGTTACAGTATCGGAATAAAACTCCGATAGTTGGAGTCAAATTACATATTCTATGATCTAATTCATGGTTATTCTCACCAGGATTATATGAATAACTCTTCATAAACAAGTGTACATTCATTCCTTAAAATACAAAATGAAAATAGCGTCTGAGCACGAAAGAGGGGTGTATGTTCACCCTCAGAAAGCCAACAAAGTCTAATGAAAAACTTATTACGGCACTGGCCTAGGCCAGCATTAAGATAACAACCCAGCTTACCCGGATAACCTTCGCAAAAACACTCTCCGATTCCAGAGATGGATCCAGCGTAAGCAGATCCTACGTTTGCGCCTTTGGCACCAGCACTACTCAATTGCCAATGTTACTTAGGTAATGTTAGGGTCATCACTATTAATTCTCAGCGCTGGCTCATGTTAGCACCATCACCTTTAGTTCTACGGGGATAGCATATGCTAGCGCCATAATCATTGCTTCACACGGGTGGATCATGCTAACGCCATCACCTTCGTTTTCACGGCACAAGCGTACACTAGTGTCATCATCTATTCCATCACAGTGCTGGCATTGCCAGTGCCAAATTACATCATGGAATACCTTGCGTCAGCATCAGTTCCACCGGGCATTATCCATTTCCAACGACATTGCTATCGCGCCACGAAGTTGGTTCTTTCTTGCACCAGCCTTCTCTTGTGCCGCGTCATCCAAGCTTGCCTGCTTGTGCCTTGATGAGTCTTTGACCTAGGTCTAAGTCCTAAAACTTGTTATTTTATGTGTATCATGAGCTACTTATAACTTCAATAATGCACATGCTTGGAATGACCTTATTCTTTAGTTGTTGGTTTCGTCTCCTCGTTCTCTACGTGTTGGTGACAAGAAATCCTGGATTTGAACGAGTTACACCTGGTCTATGTCCCTTCTTTATTTGTAGCACTTCTTTTCTCGTACATTCTAACACTTTGTAGCTTCTTTTTGGTTGATTCACCTAATAAAATACATAAACTAGAAAACAAACATAATATACAATAATTCACAAGAAATTTAGCAAATACTAGTATGAAATTGACACTCTAAATATGTAAAATATGCACTTATCAAACTTCCACGACTGAATTCCTTGAACTTATTATGTATACACATCAATGTTCAGATTCTCATTTGTTACGGTAGTTACAGTATCGGAATAAAACTCCGATAGTTGTAGTCAAATTACATATTCTATGATCTAATTTATGGTTATTCTCACCAGGATTATATGAATAACTCTTCATAAACAAGTGTACATTCATTCCTTGAAATACAAAATGAAAATAACGTTTGAGCACGAAAGAGGAGTGTATGTTCACCCTCAGAAAGCCAACAAAGTCTAGTGAAAAACTTGTTACGGCACTGGCCTAGGCCAGCATCAAGATAACAACCCAGCTTACCGGATAACCTTAACGAAAACACTCTCAATTCCAGAGATGGAGCCAGCGTAAGCAGATCCTACACTTGCGCCTCTTGGCACCAGCACTATCCATTCTATTGCCAATGTTACTTAGGTAATATAAGGGTCATCACCATTACTTCTCAGAGTTGGCTCATGTTAGCAGCATCACCTTTAGTTCTACGGGGATAGCATATGCTAGCGCCATCACCATTGCTTCACACCGGTGGCTCATGCAAACGCCATCACCTTCGTTTTTACGGCACAAGCGTACACTAGCATCATCATCTTTTCCATCACATTGTTGGCATTGCCAATGCCAAATTACATCATGGAATACCCTGCGTCAGCATCAGTTCCACCGGGCATTATCCTTTTCCAACGACATTGCTATTACGCCACGAAGTAGGTTCTTGCTTGCACCAGCCTTCTCTTGTGCCGCGTCATCCAAGCTTGCCTGTTTGTGCCTTGATGAGTCTTTGACCTAGGTCTAAGTCCTCAAAACTTGTTATTTTATGTGTATCACGAGCTACTTATAACTTCAATTAATGCACATGCTTGGAATGACATCATTCTTTCGTTGTTGGTTTCGTCTCCTCGTTCTCTACGTGTTGGTGACAAGAAATCCTGGATTTGAATGATTTACACCTGGTCTATGGCCCTTCTTTATTTGTAGCACTTTTTTTCTCGTACATTCTAACACTTTGTAGCTTCTTTTTGGATGATTCACCTAATAAAATACATAAACTAGAAAACAAACATAATATACAATAATTCACAAGAAATTTAGCAAATACTAGCATGAAATTGACACTCTAAATATGTAAAATATGCACTTATCAAACTTCCACGACTGAATTCCTTGAACTTATTATGTATATACATCAATGTTCAAATTCTCATTTATTACGGCAGTTACAGTATCGGAATAAAACTCCGATAGTTGGAGTCAAATTACATATTCTATGATCTAATTCATGGTTATTCTCACCAGGATTATATGAATAACTCTTCATAAACAAGTGTAATTCATTCCTTAAAATACAAAATGAAAATAGCGTCTGAGCACGAAAGAGGGGTGTATGTTCACCCTCAGAAAGCCAACAAACTCTAGTGAAAAACTTGTTACGGCACTGGCCTAGGCCAGCATCAAGATAACAACCCAGCTTACCCGGATAACCTTAGCGAAAACACTCTCCAATTCCAGAGATGGATCCAGCGTAAGCAGATCCTACGTTTGCGCCTTTTGGCACCAGCACTATCCACTCTATTCCCAATGTTACTTAGGTAATGTTAGGGTCATCACCATTAATTCTCAGCGCTGGCTCATGTTAGCACCATCACCTTTAGTTCTACGGGGATAGCATATGCTAGCGCCATCATCATTTCTTCACACCGGTGGATCATGCCAACGCCATCACCTTTGTTTTCACTGCACAAGCGTACACTAGCGTCATCATTTATTCCATCACAGTGCTGGCATTGCCAGTGCCAAATTATATCATGGAATACCCTGCGTCACCATCAGTTTCACCGGGCATTATCCCTTTCCAACGACATTGTTATTGTTCCAAGAAGTTGGTTCTTGCTTGCACCATCCTTCTCTTATGTCGCGTCATCCAAGCTTGCCTGCTTGTGCCTTGATGAGTCTTTGGCCTAGGCTAAGTCCTAAAACTTTTTATTTTATGTGTATCACGAGCTACTTATAACTTCAATTAATGCACATGCTTACATCTTGACGCCACTTTCTCTCCACTTCTTCATCGTCACTCATCATCTCACACTAATGCCATGAAGTGGTCTACTAAGTACGAGTACCCGGCTTACTTAACTACCAACATCTAGCATCCATTACTAGGAGTGGCATTACCATGCCCACAGACTGGGATCAATATAGCTCATCGCTCACAAACGCACTACTTACAACTTATTGCTTAGAACTTATCGCTCACATTATATTCATCAGAGCTCAACGCTCAGGTCATAACTATGACATCATTAGAGGTCGAAATTCAAGTCATATCAATACAGTCTACCACTAGACTTACTATTTTCACTAGACTTGGCATTAACCAGTATGCTTAACCACTTAGTGAACTGAGCAACTTGCCTCACTAAATTAGCAGGTTATTATCCTGACTTAACCATAATAGTAGTAGTCCATGACTTTACTATTTTTCTACGAGAAACATGGGGGATTCTCATTAGGGTATTTTTCTGGTGGTTTACAGCAACATGCGATGTGGCAACACTTCCATGACGAGAAGGTAATAAGTAGTGGAACGGTTAAGAGCGGTTGACAGAATGAGGGAATAGTGGTCATACAGTCTTCCCGACATAGCGAATACAATTTCACCACTAACCCGCGACAATTACTTCTCAACTCCTTCACAACCTCCACAACTTACGAGGAATTAGTGTATGTTCACTACAACTATAAAGAGATGACTTCATTTATTCAGAAAGGGAATTTATCAGAACAAGTTTATGTTCACGACAATCAGTTTTATAGTCATAAATCTAGCCTTCTTCATAGTTCAACAACTCCACACTGCAAAACTCATCACACAGTGATTTCTCAACCTTTTCTGCTTCCCTTCCCTAAGATCAACCCATCGTTTCCACCTTTGTGATCGAAGCAAGACGTGAACGGTCATTTCTTGGTTTAGGCTCCTCTTGTACGATCTTGATTTTTCAAACCTAAAGAAATTACTTTTTAACCCTAGCTAGCAATTCGGGGTAAGGTAAAGTTCGGAACGACAAACATGCGAGTATTATTCGTTTCGGCGGAATGTAAATATGGTCCACTATTCGATCGACGATTCATGATTTTGGGATAATTCGGAACAGCATAAGTACGTGCATAATTTGTTTTAGATATACGAATTAGACATATATTAACCTGTAAAAATATTATTTTTAACATAATCTCGCCTTAGGTACTATGATTGTATGCTTTAAATGAATTATAGTATGATATATGCAATACAATCAGCAAATAACATGTGCATTGGTGGTATATGGCTTAGATTGGTGTATGTAAAATTTAATAACCAAAAATGCAATAGAGGTTGGTAATTGGGTAATGACGTGGCAAAGTATTATACGGGTTGTATAGTTCAGTAATTCGTAAATACGGATATAATTCTTTTTAAGATGGAAATTCGCAAAACTAATTAAGTCGGGGTTCCAAATGTTCGGATGGTACGGACGGATTCATGAATTATCCAAGTATAATTTGCGAATTTACTAACCAGGCACTCAACTAAGGAATATTCGATTACAGAGAGTATTATTGACGATCTACGACACGGGTGAAAGTACCCAGCTGTACTTCCTATTGTTAAAGAGAACAATCGATCGAGGAGATTACATGAATCAATGAACTCGACTCATCCTTAGTTATTCATGTGATTATAGATAAGATACTTATCGCATCCCTTATTTTTATCCCGCCGACTTGAGATCGGAGGGTTCATCTAAAAATAAGTCATTAATCAACCATGTTATACACACCTCTCAGAACATTCTTTCTATAACCAAGAATTAAACACTCTTATCTCTCTTTCTTTCCGCTTCCTTCCCTAAGACCATCCATGATTCTTCAATCTCTGTGGAAGAATTAGTCTTCGAACGGTCATGAACTTGGTTTAAAAACCTAAATCTCACTTCTACCCCTTATACCATTTTTGAGCACCTACAATAGGTAATGATAAGGTTATGTTAGGGGATGGTAAATTACTCCTTATCATTTAAAATGGAAGTACTATTTTGAATGTTAACTCTGCTCAGTTTTATTAATGATGTTTTTTATGTTCTTTGCATTAAAGAAAATCCAATCTCAATTGATATATTTACTATAAAAAAAATTATTTCCTTTGAATTTATCCTTGGGGATATGAAATTACGGATTTGGAAACTAAAGGTTGTTATCGTTGAGGGATTTATGTATGACAATTTATATCTGATCATCTCTGCAATCTTCTCCTAGTGCCCATGCTTCTCATGATATTGCGATCTATCTAATTCTAATCTCTGGCATAGAAGACTTGGACATACTTCATATGTTATACTTCATAAGGTGGATTCTGCAACAAGTGTTACTATTAACATTTATTCTTCCTAGTTGTATACTTCATGCCGACTTTATAAGCATCATAATTCCATTCTTCAATTATGATAGCGTCACGAATGTACATTTGCATCTAATATACTGTAACACATGGGAACCTCTCATGTTGTATCCTCACTAGGTTTCAGATATTATATGGGTTATTTAACGGATAGTACCCAGCAAATGACCAACAGTTGACTTTGGTACCCAGTACTCAAAAATATTAAAGGATAGTACCTGGACTTCTAGTTGACTATCAAAAACCCGTTTGACCTAACTATTCTCAATTTTATATTTTATATAAAAAATTATTATACAAATTATTATTATTATCCGCAGTTACCCTTTTAAAAAAATTCGGTTTAACAACATCGGCTCCTCCTGATGGAGAGAGATTTATGGGTAATAAATATATATTATTTGTATTTGTTTGATGATATTTTAATATAAAATATTAGTTTTTGAATTTATTTATTGAGGTAATTTTAGGATAGTCTAGAAATTTATTTTAAGAGTTTTAATAAGAAAGGAAAATTCTTAAAGGTAGTAAATACCTAGGTTAAAAAAGGTTTTTATATTTTTATTAAATATAGGGTTTGTTTAGGAGGAGTTATCTATACAAGGAGCTCCGAAAACAAAACTTGAGAATTTTCATATTAATTAAAAAAATGTTTGTTTTCATTGAACATGTGACTTTATTGATTTTGAGTTTTATTCAAAGTTGGTTTTGTACCGAAGTCTAAATATTAATCTCATATCACTGTTCATAGTCGGTATTCCTAAGAATATCTTGAAATCTGGAAAAAAAAAAAAATTCTTCTTTTTATTATTATCCGCTGCTTCAGTTGGTTACTAGATCAATGTCGATTCTAGGGTTAATAAGATGCTTCTAGGACGAGTAATCAGGGTTAATAAGTTATCATCACTAATAACAAACAAGAAGAATCGCGAAGTTGAGTTAGACAATGTGATAAAATGTGAAGATTTTATTCAGTTCATAAATAGGATAACGGAAGAGATTTGTGAAAAATTTCAACAAGTCTATTTGAAGAAGTCACATCAATTTCTTGTTAACAATGCTCGTTAAAGAAGAAAATAGTAGCGAACAATACAACAACGTTGAAGACTTGATTTGCTATCATGAGGATGAATAAAACCAATATATTATTGATTGTAATACAACCTCAATCACCGATGATTATTTCCATGATGAGGAGTATGTGAAATCTACTTCTTAAAAAGACGAAGCACAACCCATTATTGATAAACAAAAAAAATTCAAGGAGGTTTCACATGATTTTCTATATTTCGATGGTGAATCATGTAATCCTGATAAACTTATTAATTTGGTAATTCCTGATATTGATGAGTTGTCTTTGCACGAGAGTAAGCTAGTTGTTGATTATTGTGATAGACAAATGTTCTCCCATATATATCCTAACAAGGAAAAATTTGTAGAATCAACTTATGAAGATCCGTTTAGGGTTTCCATCATACCTCATGCTTCTATATGGTGCATAGGTTATTTTTTTATGACATCGATTCATGTGTATGAAGATTTTCGTCAACAAGTTACACATGCAGAACATGGTACCGGTAAGATTTGAGGATGAATCTTCTCCAACACCGATATAATGATGGGGGGGAGATTTATGGAAAATAAATAAATTATTTTATTATTATTATTTGTATTTTATTGGTGATGTTTTAGTATAAGAATATTAATTTTCGGATTTATTTATTATGGTATTTTTAGGATAGTTTAGAAGTTTATTTTAAAAGTTTTATAAGCTATAAATTTTCCTAAAGGTAGTAGATACCTTAAGAAATAAGTTTTTTATATTTTTGTTAAGTGTAGGGTTTGTTTAAGAGGAGTTATCTATATAAGGAGTTTTAAAATGAAAATTAAGACTTTTTCTGATTAATTAAAAAATATTTGTTTTCATTAAACATGTTGAGTTTATTGATTCTTAGTTTTATCCATAGTTATTTTTGTACTGAAGTCTGAATACTAATCTCATATCATTGTTTATATTTGGTATTCCTAAAAATATTTTGAAGTCTGAACAAATATCTATTTTTTTTCTTTTCATTATCATCCACAACATCACCTCCTAAGTGTCAAAAAAAATACTATACAAATTGTTATAATTCCGCGGTTGCGTTCCTAATAAAAAATTGGTTTAACAACGTCGAAGCCTCCCTAATTATCCATGCACTATCCCTTTTCTACCGCCACCATCTTGTTCGCAATGTTTATTTCATTACCACTAATTTTATTTATTTTCTCTTCGAGGTTATACGTTACTTGAAATAAGTAAACATCAATAAAAACCCGTTATTCCAAACTAGTGTTAGGGATTCTTCAACAATACATAAAATACCTAATTCAGCTGCACCAATGAAACCTAGTCTCAGCAAATTGAGTACAACCACGAGTAAAACTTCCAATCCCTAGATCAGTAGCATTAGAAGAGAAAATAAATTAATCTACAAAGAAAATAATTACAATAGAGATGAATAGAAATCAATCAATGAGAAATTCAAATGAAGATTAATAAAACCGTTGTATTCTTTTAGTCATTTTTACAAACAGGTGATCTGCAGTAATTTTGTTGTCGACATAAGTTGTTTCCCTTGTTGTACTGAACTTATTTTATATCTTTTTCACCTGTAAATTTGAGTCTAATAAGAACCCCAAGTTTCCTAATCATATTAGGTTTCCAAAATATTAAAAATCTCATTCATTTAACACCCGATATCGTTGGAAAAGACACCAGTGTTGCATGTTTTTCCATCTAAAAAATCACCAAAATCTCTTATAACTCCTGAAGGCGAAAAGATGGAAGAGGATTTTTCCTATGTGTGGATTTTTTACGAGCAGCTTATGTATGCATCTTCTTCTTATTAGTTAAAGAAACAAATGAACTTCCTTCTCTCATGTCTCTTATGCAGGTGCTTCATTCTTTTCGTGAATCAACACCAATACCACATCATTTAACCATAATTTGTGTTGAATAACTTGAATCAATGTTAGATGTACGAATAATTAAGTTCATGATGAAGAAGATTTTTTTGATGATATAGGGTTTCTTTATCTCTTTGTATTTTCTTCTTGTTTTTGCGTCTTTGATGCGTGTCGTAAGTGTGATAAGTTACTTAAGATATTTCTCAATTATTAACTACGGTAGTTAGGATCGTTCCCACAGAAAACTGTGTAATTGAGATGTTATTTAGATTAGTAAACAATAATAAATACTAAAAAGAGGGTTCGTGGGTTAATTAACCAAAGGGAATAATAAAAATATAATAAGAAAGAAATGATGGTTTAGGAGTCGTTCGCGGTTACCAAACATTAACTCACTTAGTATACTCGTTTATCTATCGTCAAAATCATTCATCACCAGCCATATAATAACAAGCACATTTAGTTATACCCAAAACTCCTTGTATCAGCGGATAACATGTACGCTTATTCACTGGATTCTATTCATCTGAGCATCCATGAAGTATGCTCTTAAGGTGTAACTCAGTTGAACGTTTTAAGGTTTGTGGATTTAGGTGGATCTCAACAGTTAAAATCAGTATGCTCGGTTCACTTACTGGAGTTGCCCTCACACACGATTGCTCCACATAATCCCTTTGCAAGGTCTCATGTTTTCTACTTGTGTGGAGATGCTCGATAACTACGGATCACTCAATTCTCTACTAGCATTAGAATGATCAATAGATTGATCTAATTTTACACTTGAACGATCTATTAATCAATCATAAACCTTCGATATAATGAAAGCAAACGACAAGATGATAAAAACTATAAATAACTTGTGTAACTGATAAAGTTTCATGTCTATATCATTGAATTCATCCTTAATCAACAAAAATATTTACTCATATTATAAATAAGAATGGTTTCCCCTTATAGGGGTAAACTCTATGTTGAAGATGTAGAAGATGTGATATGAGAAGTAGAGATATAGAAATATCTTCAAAGGTGTAGAAGGTCCCTTGTTTGATCCTTAGATGTCTTCTTTTATATCCTTTAATTCTTGGACCTCAAGTATTCTCTTATTTTGGGGTTTAGAATCCCATTAGAACTAAGTTTCCTTGTTCTTTAGGGTTTGGGATCCTTCCAGGACCAGTTTTTACTCGTTTTAGAAGCCCAAATTCGTGTCATACACTCTGTCTATGGATAGGAATTGTTCCCATGACCTAGAAATAGATAAATAGGATTTTTAGGGTGATTTTTCAGGGTCACTTATGGCTAGGTCTAGTAGGTCATTTACTTGCCGTAAGTGACTCTGAATTTTATTTTCTTCCTCCACTGTTTTGGCCATAACTCCTTCATCTGACGTCCGATTGACCTCATTCTTTTTGTGTTGGCTTCATTTATTCGTCCTCTAAAAGATGGTAGCTTCCAAATATTCATATCTATTCACTTAATTTTATAGCTAGGTTTGATGGCCTAGACCCAACCGTAATTGACTCTAGAATTCTTATTTCAACACTTCAACGTCATTTCTTTCTATTTTTAGCTCTTTTCAACACCATTTACATTGATTTAGTATTATTCACCTAAAAAAACAACCAAAATAGAGAACAAGAGTAATACAAGGTAATATGCAAGAAATCTAACTAAAACAAGTATGGAATTGACACTATAAACATATTAATTAGGCACTTATCATTCTTAGATTTGAGGTTTGTAGAGAAAAGGGAAATGTTGTCGATCAAAAAAATAGTATATTAGGAGGAAGAAGATAATGTCTCATATAAGGGATAAATTTATAAATTTGCATAAGGTTTTAATAAAAATTAGAGAATATAAATTAAATAGAGATGGGTTAAACGGAGTCTTTGACAGACAACTAACGGTCCAGGTACCATCCCTTAATATTTTAAATTTTGGTACCAAAGTTCGGAGTTGGTCATTTGCTAGGTACGAATATTAAATAGCCCATATTATATTTTATTTATTGCTTACTTTTGTAGGTTTCATTGGATTTATCCTTTGAAAAACAAAGATGAAAGTGTTAATTATTTTAGACATTTTAAGATCATATTATTGAAAATATTTTAAGTACTACTATTATAATGTTTCTATGTGATGGTGCATTTGAATTGGTTAAAGGAAAGTGTAAGGAATTTTTGGAAGAATAAGATATTCCTTATAGAGTCTGATGTCCTCACACCCATCACCAAAATGGGATTGCTGAGAAGAAACACGAACATATCACTGAAATGGGAAACACTTTAGCTTCTCAATCCTCTTTACCCAAACAATTCTGGTATGACTATTTGTTAACAATCACTTACCTCACTAATAGACTGTCTACCAAAGTACTCCCCTTCAAATCCCCTTTTTTAAATGTTACTCAATACATTCCCTTACTAGAATTTCATCAAAACTTTTGGATGTTGTTGCCATCTAAATCTGAGCCTTATAGGCCTGACAAACTAAGTCTTGAATTTGTAATTTGTGTATTTCTGGGCTGCATTCCACTCCACAAAGGCTACAAATGTTATGATATTAATTCTAAAAATATTTATATTTTCATTCTAAAAAATTTATATTTTCCTTTGTTGCTGACAAACAAGCTTGTTCTGCAACTGACGTTCCATCTTGTTCTCTGCATCTGACACCTCTTCGTATATTTTTATGCCAAATATTCGGTTGCATGATGCTTCATCTTCACTATTTACTCCGGAACTTATCTCACCAGCACCCATACTAGTTGTGCCAACATAACATTCCATAGTATCCGAGCCTACACAACCACAACCTTGAATTTCATCTCCTTTTATTACTTTTACTTCTATTATTACTACAAGGTTTAGACATGGCATCTCTAATCTTAAGGCTTTACCCTCATATTTTGCCTCTCACTTAGTTGTTAAATATCATACTTATTTCATTATTGTTGATAAAATTAGTTTGTACGTAGAGCCCAAAACCTAAATGACAACATGCAATGGATGGGAATTTACTGCTTTAGTAGCTAATGGCACTTGGGATTTATTTCCCTTTGAATGTCTTAATATTTTGGGGTGCAAATGGGTTTATATCTAGGATCAAATTACTCTTTAAAGGATCAGTGGAAAGATTTAAAGCAAGGTTACTTCTTCAAGGGTATGCTCAGGTAGATGGGATTGATTTTAGTGAGACATTTAGTCTTGTAGTGAAGATGACTAATGCCAGATGTGCTTGTTCTATTGCTTTAGCTAAGGGATGGTTTATCAGCAAATTCGATGTTTCCAATGCCTTCTTACAAGCTAATATATTGTTGCAAACTTGAAGGATTCAGTGTATATGCAACAATATATTGGATTTTTGGATCATCCAACTAATCCAACTCACATCTGCAAGTCGAAGACATCTTTTAATGTCCTCAAACAAGCTCCTAAAGCTTGGTTTGAGATATTATGCTATTCTTTGCAAGAACTTAGTTTCATTACGTTTCCTTGTGATCATTCAATTTTTTTTTTATTCATGATTATATATATATAGATGATATAATTCAATCAGGTTCTTTTACGCCTTCACTGTGGTTCTTTGGTTACATTCTTTCAGAAAAGCTATCTTATGAAAGTTTTTGGTTTGTTGTGCTATTTTTTGGGTATTGGAGCATCTATTAATCCAACTGATGGTAAATTTCTACTTAATCAAAAAAAGTATACTTTTGAGCTATTTAGTAAGTTTGATAGACTTTGTGCAAACCTTGTAGAACTCCAATTGCTAAAGGTCTTAGACTGTCTTATTAGATTCATGAGAATCTACATTGAAGACGATTTAATCAATTGAATTGATAAAGAGAAAAATTGTTTTGATTACATGATGATATACATATTTTTGTGTATGATTTGTCCTCAATTATCTATTTTGTTAATGCTCATTTGGTACATATTACGTTATTTTATGTGTACGTAGGTATTTTCGAGAAATAAACATTTGTAAAAAAATTGGCTTGAAAAAGTTGATAAAGGCACCCTGAGGAAATTATTAAAAGCACCCAGGATGCTTGATAAAGGCACCCCACTTCTTGATAGGGGCACCTCTCCTCTTTTGAATTTAAATGAGAAAAGGGCGGGAATATTTCTCCTCGCGTGAGAGAATTGTCTGAATTTTGGAACCGAGTTTTGTGGGATTAAAACGTGTTTTTATTATCTCAAAATGAAGAAACAATCAACACAGGTTTAAAACACGTTTTCGGAAGTGTTTGTTGCCGTAAAAAATGGTCGAAATATCCTTGACCGGAAAAGGGATTTAGTCCCTTAGTTGGATTGGTACGAGTTTTAGCTAGTTTCGGAAAAAATATCTAATCCTTATCGATTAAGGAAATCTTGTTAGGGTTTTACAAACCTATATAAAGAAAGTGATCGAAGAAAAGTTAGGGGTGGGGGGCTCAGGAACAATTTTTCTATGTTGTTGTGAGGAAGAAGACGAAGAACAGGGAACCGTCGTTCTTCTGTGACGGTTCCTTCAACTGGACAACAACGTTTATCTTCATTAGCAACGTTTATTTTCATCTGTAATAATAAGCAGTTGCAACAGTTAATCTGTAACTCCTATACAGCGTTGCAGATTCTCTGTTTTATTATTTTTAGCTTGTTTTCTTCTTCTCAAGTCCTTTTGAGCTATGTACCAATCTTTTGAGAGTGTTTTGAGCATGATGAGCTAAACCCAACCATTGGGACAATGGAGGAAGCCATATTTCATGAATGGATGGTAAGTATTTTTGATTCTTTATGACTTTTGCATTGATTTTTAATTGTTTTATGATTTTTCTTAATTAGTTGTGATTTTGTTTGATGGTGTATGCTGGGACTTAAGATCTTTTGATGCACCATACTTATGATTTACAGTTAATGTTTTAGAAATATACTTTGGCAAAGAAACAAAGTCAATAAAAGAATTATAATTGTTAAAGAATCATCGTAGAAATCAATCAGAAGTGATTTTAGTGGAATCCTGAGTTCCAGTTCTTCCCAATATTATTAAAATATTTTACTTATTTTCTAGTTTAATTAAGAATTAGGTCTAAAACGAATCTTCACAAGTCTCAGCGAACGAACACATTTTTACCACTTTTCTGAAACGATCAAGTTTTTGGCGCCGCTGCCGGGGACTTGTTTTAGATTTATTTTTTATTTTATTTAGGTTAGTTAGTTTAATTAGATTTTTATTTTTATTTTTATTTGTTCTATTTTACATTTTTGGGTATTTTTCTTTGTATTACAGGTTTTGGATCAAAAAGAAATTTGAGCCAAAGACTATATTGTTTGATTAAAGACTTGGAATCAAAGATAAATCGAAAGAACGGAATAAGAAGACAAATTTATTTTATTTTTATTTTCTTTAGTTAATTTTAATTTTATTTAATTTTTAGGACTTTATTTTTTTGGGACTTTTGGACATTATTATTTTTTTAAGCCCTACGAAAGAGTATTATTGAATATAAACTGCAACAAGGAAGGACGACAATTACGATATTGTCTCAGCCCCTCGGGTTCATACACTGACATAGGAGTTGGTAGCCTGAGTCGACTCCAACGGTTCATCGTCCATCTGGAAAGGGAGGGAAGACTCTAACCACCCACGAATCCCCTGTCAGTGGGTTTTCTAAACTTCTTTGTGTGCATATATATTGAGGACCTGAATACGGATTTACTTTTCTAGTAAAGGGAAAGAACTGGCCATACAAGATAAGGACTCGGATTTCATCATTGTTTCCTTCTTGTCCGCTTTAGGAACACGTTACCAAATGCGAACCTAAGCTTAAAATTTTGACTAGAAAGAGACCGATAGGGTAATGAGCTTATAAGAAAGTCATTCAAAAGGACTGTATTGGTTACTCTGTTATCCTAAATCAAAGTTCAGGAAGATTATTTTAAGTAGATTTGAGCCGCCTTGTAACCCAAGGAAATGTTGCCAAAGAGGCAGGGTTATCAAAGCTCGTTAGAGCTTATCCTGTTTCTATTCGACTTAATCTAATTCGGATCGTTCTAAGAGATTTTCTAAAACTGTAACTAGTTTCCTTTTGGAAGAATAGAAGCTGGTCTAGAAACAATCTAAGTGGAGCCATCATGTTTTTTGTTTGCTAGATTCAGTAGGTTTGATTTGGTTGAATCGTCCTTGTTTGTGTATGTTTAGAACCCCTTTCCTGTTAGGATTTATTTTCTTTTGTAAATATATTAGGAAGTTTTTTTTAGAAAATGTCAAACTAGTATATGAGGACCAATATAATGAATATCCAACTGAATTTCAAAATGGACATTATCTGTATTATCAATATAGTGTGGATATTAGTTGGGACCACCATCAACCTTTTGGATGTTATTTCTCATACCAGTGTGATCCCAATTACTATTCATATACACACCCGTCATATGAACATGAAAATGAGCAAAATGCAAGTTCGTTGTCTTGGAGGGATGCCCTCAAGCATGTAAAATTTAGTACTCCATATAATGAACCTATTATGCCTCTAGAAGAATCATTGAAGCAGTTGCGATCTAGTACTCATCATGGACCTATTATGCCTCTAGAAGAATCACTCAAGAAGTTATCTGAGATGACACATAGGTTTGAATTAAGTGTGAGAGGAACAAATAATATTCCAACTCTTTCTCTAGAATCACACGAGCAGTTACGATCTAGTACTCCTTATGATCCATTTGTTTCTCTAGATGATTCCCTCAAGAAATTGACTGAGAATACAAATAGGTTTGTATTAAGTGTGAATGAAATTCTTCCAAAGAATAATATTGCTCAAAATGATCTTAATTTCCAATATACTGCTACCCTTGATAATTATTCACCTAGTCAAAAGTACGAGGATAGAATTGGTAACATTACTTATTTAGACGAGGTTCAAAAATCTGCATATTATTATGATGATGAGGATAAAATTGGTGAAGAACTTGAAATATACAGGCAAAAGGATCAGGAAATTGTCACTCCAATTGTGTTTCATGACGATAGTGTTATTTTTGGTTCAAATCCAAATAATTTTAATGATTATTCACCTATACAAAAGGAAGAGGATTTGAATAGAGATACCACTGTTTTAGGCGATATAATATTTTCTTGTTTTGAAGCTGACAATTGTTTAGAGGAACGAGTTTGTCCTGAGACTAGTGATTTAGAGTCTAACGGTTCGAAGAAAATAGTCTCTAACGGAGATGATAGACTCATGGAGAATTTTAATGTGATATAGGATGATTTGATTCAGGTTGATAGAATAGTTTCCCCAATGGATTTTGTTATCCTAGACACCCAACCTTTTCAGGTCCCAGAGGCTCAAATACTAGTGATCTTAGGTCGTCCCGTTTTAGCTACATATAATGTCGTCATCAATTATGGAAATGGAATAATAAATTTTTTTTTGGTAACATGACTGTTGAACTGAATCTATTTAGTATGAGTATACAACCTTCTTGTGAGATCTATTATTTAGAAGAAGTGAACATAACTAGTACTTCAGTTCATAAATCTTTGTTAAACACTTTGTTAGAAGATCCACTAGAGAAATGCCTAGCCCACTTTGTGCTTGATGTTGACGATGATAATGTTATTAATGAGTTGAATACTCTGTTAGATTCTACACCTTTAATGGATACTTATAATATATGAAAAGCTAAGTTTGAACTTCTACCAGTTTACAAGTCTACTTTATTTCCTTCTATAGAGGAAGCTGAGTGTAGTTCTGACCTTAAGGACCCTAGAATCCAACCAATATGTTTTAGTCCATATGAGAGTAATGTCCACCCTAAGTTTGGGGGTACCGATGATTCATGTGATTATCAAGTATCCCTGCTTAAAGTCCCTCACTTGGGGCTTGATATTTGCACATCTACCATTTTTCAAGATCATCTTCAAACTAGATTCCCTGAGCCTGTTGATGTCCAAAAAGAAGTTCAATTGTTAGAAACCCATCCTCTGGACGATGTGGTTCACCTAGACAATAATACTAAGATTGACTTTGTTTTCCCACCAAAACATTTTCTTCCATCTGTGGGAACATATGGATTTCAAATGTGTCAGTTATTAAGTTTTGAGACTAAGCCTAATTACTTTAGGGAATTAGAATCAACACATTTGCTCAAGAATGACCACCATTTTCATAGTAGTCAACTATGTGAGTCCAATCCGATTAAATTTGAGGATCCATAATTATTCATTTTATTATTATGTGCTTCAAATTTATTAGTTGAGTTACTTCAGACTCTACAACTTGATTCTCCGGATCCTGCCAATGAGGAAATCCAGCCCATGAAAACATTTATTCTAGACCTTTTGATAGAGCCTGAACCTGAACCACGGCTATATGTAGTTATCTTAGGCAGAAAACTAGATAAGAGTGTGCTAGGTTTGTTCATTTTCTTGGCCTGTTGTAGTTTCCTTTTATTTGGAATAGCATTATTTGATTCAGATGACCCACAATTGTTCCGGCTATTGCTATATGATTTTATGAGGTGACTAATTCTTTCTTAGTCTGGATGAAGACTTTAAACTTAGTACTTATTGAGAAGTAACCCGTGCTCTTTCGACACGGTAATATCTTTCCTTAACTTCTTTCCTTCGATTGGTAACAGCGTCTCCTTGTTCATGCTTTAAATCATTTATCTTTAGAAAATTAAGGATAATGTTAGATTTAAGTTTGGGGTAGGGGAGAAACTTTTAGTGAAATATGGAACTCCCAAGTATAGAAACTTGTGAACAATTCAGGATGACACTAACCATTCTAGGTAGATGGAAACAAAATTCTTGTCTATAGGAACTGGTGTTCCCAGCTAAATGGTTTATTCATAAAGGACAGAGCTCATGTGTTAGAAATAACATGATAGCCGTCAGCATATCTCGGAGTCTACCTCGACCATATCACCTTATGTTTTTATTTTTGCAATTTTTTGTGTTTCTCTAAGTGATTTAGTGGGGCACCAGTATCGAATTGTTATCGCCGCCAGGATGAAGTAGAGTGTTTGAGATCAAGCTCCATTATTGTATTTTATTTAGACAAAAAAAATCGAGTATTGACACTTTGATAGCAATATGTGTGTGTTCTCCCTATCTCTGTCGCCTAAGCAAGCGTGGAACGCAGGATCCATGAGAACTATCATGTAAGATGCTTATAAGGAGCATTGATGTAATTTTAGAAGTGGTAAATAAAGTGGTTTGATTCTCGAACTTGTAAGGTAATGATTTTAGAAAATAATGATTTTAATTAATTCTAGAAAATTCCAGGAGTAAGAAAAAGACTAAATAACCTAAATATGATTTTTGAATAATTTTAAAAGTACCAGGAATCAGGAACCAGGTAATTCTAACAACCTATGTGATTAATAAGATAATTCTTTTTAAATTAATTGAAGCACAAGTAATTGCCAAAATTGGTTTTGTTATGCTAACAAACAGAGGTAAATCACAAGCATGGACTGTTAAAATTAATTAACCAAGATAATCCATCAAGCAAAAGCAGAACTGTTGAAAGAAAACCGTTTTTACTATTTAAAACTATGCAATTCTAATAATAAAAGAATTATAAATAATTATTAGAAAATAATTAAATCACATAAAATTGAGAAAATTACCTTATCCATCATCCCAGTAAATAGACTTAGCTCATGGTGAAGAAAACTTGCTCAAAAGTTGATTTCATTGCTCAAAATATCAATTACAAAGGTGAATAACGCTGTAACAGCTGATGTGATACGCTTATATGCGTTACAGGAGATGGTTCAGCTGTTACAGGAGAGTTTTAAGCAACACAGCGTTTGAAGCAATAGACAACAAGAAATTTCAAATCAGCAACAGTTGTAAGTGTTGCTGAGTCTTCTTCTCCGGCAGTGATGGGTGAAGAACAGCCGGCCGGTGCAGTAGCAGTTGACCGGACTTTAACGGAGCTTCACCGGAATTTTCTATTTTCTTCTCTAAGGTTTTGTTGTCGATTTTATTGGCTTCTCTTGGTTTATATAGGTAGTAGAAACCCTAGAGAGAGTTCTAAACCTAATAGAACTCTCTAAAACAACCCACAAATCTCAATCCGAATCGAAACACAATTCCGGCCAAATACATGATTTCCGAGCTGATTTCACGGTATTTTTTTGCTGTTTAAGACTTGCGTGAGATGACTATCAATGTTGGAACAATCTAGAAGCAAAATATCTTGTGAATCACTTAAGATTATCACGACCAGTTCAAACAGTTGAACCCCGATGAGTCAACTCGGTGACTCGGCCCAATCCAGCTCGCTGGGTTGACTCGCCTGGTTGACCCGCTGGGTTTACCCGATCCAGCTCAGCCCGATCCAAGGGTGCCCCAATCCAAAGTGTGGGTGCCTTGATCCATTTTCCCGGGTGCCTTGAACACTTTTTGAGCCAATTTTTTCACAAATCTTTATTCTTCTAATGTACCTACAAAAGCATAAAAACACGTACTAGACACAAAATCGAATACTAACTCACTAGAAATTAAGGTGCAATTTAGACACTAAAATGTGTCTATCAAGCATGCGCTTGGATTCATTTGATCCAATCATGTTGTCAGTACATTTAAAAATAAAAAATAATTTGTTTCAATAAATCATCCGCTGGGACCCTTGAGACCAGTGAGAGCGTATTTTTTCGATATTAGTATAAGGATTAAGACCAGTGAGAGCGTATTTCAATCCATTAGGATTCATCCTGGCACTGACCTTTAGACAGATATGGGAAACACCGTTCACCTTAGTCAACATGCACAAACTTTATAATCTCCATATCCATCTTCTAAATCTATTCATATGATTGAAATTTGATAGATTCTGAGTATCATGGTTGAACGACTACCTAAGTAGAGCTTTATTTTCTTATATATGAATTTTAGTATGCTGAGTGGAAACTCGTGTACAGCAATTGGACTCATATAGGGTAATGATTCTCATAACCGAAGAATTCAGTATGCCAACAAAATAGCTTGTTTAGTGTTTACCCCCAATCGTTCACAGGTAGCTAGGGTTTAAAGTAAAGGTTTTATGGGTATACCTCTTGTAAGCCCTCACGAGACTAAAACTTGTCTGATAGGGACACCTATGGGTTTAAAGGCTTGTTGCAATGCTAAGTGCAATCGCGATGCCTGTGAAAGTGAGTTAAGATTGTTATTTTATTTTTAGATTAGATTTGCTCGAGGACTAGCAAATAATAAGTTTGGGGGTATTTTATAGACACATTTTTGTATCTGATTTTTCCTCAATTATCTATTTTGTTAATGCTCATTTGGTACCTATTACGTTATTTTATGTGTTTGTAGGTATTTTTGAGAAATAAACATTTGTGGAAAAATTGGCTTGAAAAAGTTGATAAAGGCAGCCCCAAAGGAAATTACTAAAGGCACTCAGACTGGTTGATAAAGGAATCCAACTTCTGGATAGGGGCACCTCTCCTCTTTTGAATTTAAATGAGAAAAAGGTGGGAATATTTCTCTTTGCATGAGAGAATTTTCAGAATGATTTGGAACCGAGTTTTGCGGGATTAAAACGTGTTTTTATTATCTCAAAGTGAAGAAACAATCAACTCAAGTTCAAAACACGTTTTTGGAAGTGTTTGCTGCCATAAAAAATGGCTGAAATATTCTTGTATTAAGCGGAAAAGGGACTTAGTCCCTGAGTTGGATTGGTGCGAGTTTTAGTTAGTTTTGGAAAAAGTATCTAATCCTTATCGATTAAGGAAATCTTGTTAGGCTTTTACAAATATATATAAAGGAAGAGATCGAAGATAAGAAGGGGGGGAGGCTCAGGAACAATTTCTCTCTGCTGCTACGAGGAAGAAGATGAAGAACAGCGAACTGTCGTTCTTCTGTGACGGTTCCTTCAACTGGACAGCAATGTTTATCTTTATTAGCAACGTTTATCCTTATTTGTAACACTAAGCAGTTGTAACAGTTAATCTGTAACGCCTATACAGCGTTGCAGATTCCCTGTTTTATTTATTTAGCTTATTTTCTTCTTCTCAAGCCCTTTTGAGATATGTACCAATATTTTGATAGTGTTTTGAGCATGATGAGCTAAACCCAACCATTGGAACAATGGAGGAAGCCATATTTTATGAATGGATGGTAACTATTTTTGATTCTTTATGACTTTTGCATTAGTTTTTAATTAATTTATGATTTTTCTCAATTAGTTGTGATTTTGTTTGATGGTGTATGATGGGACTTAAGAGCTTTTGATGCGCCGTGCTTATGGTTTACAGTTAATTTTTTAGAAATCTACTTTTGGCAAAGAAACAGAGTCAATAAAAGAGTTATAATTGTTAAAGAATCATTGTAGAAATCAATCTGAAGTGATTTTGGTGGAATCCTGAGTTCCAGTTCTTCCCAATACTGTTAAAATCTTTTACTTATTTTCTATTTTAATTCAGAATTAGGTCTAAAGTGAATCTTCAGAAGTCTCAGTGAACGAATACATTTTTACCGTTTTTCTGAAACGATCACAGGATACTACCGAATTATTTACTGAACTCTTTTACTCTCCCGACTCTCACACACGTATGCACAACATACTCTCACAAGACAAGACCTGCACATTATACCTCGCTCGTATATATTCATTCAAAGACATACACTAATGTTATTACCTTCCCTCAAGATTAGGGGGGCTTGAAGAGGCTACTTGATATTGCACATATGTTCATTTACACACACAATACATCGAATATAGGGAGCTAATGTAGGTTACATTGTAGTTCAGATCATACAACAAACAGTTGTAAGCTTCTAATATGCGAAAGAGAGTGAATAAAAGTACCAATTAAAGCAGTGATCAAAGCTCATGATAAAGAGTAGTAGGATATAAGCATGCTAGAATTTTACATGGCAACATCAGTTGGTTTATGTAAAAGTATCAGCATTTCAGAAGTAGTAGGTGTTGTTGGATTGAAGACATAAAGCGTAAGTGAGCAACTGGTGAATACTCAAAATCGCAGATAAGCCCTGACTAGGATCACCAGCATCATCAGCAGAACTGGTTGTAGGAGCGTTGTAGCAGTATCCAACACTCTCAACTTGACTACAAGAAGGTTGCACAAAACTGGAGTATACCAAACAAACTAAAATAACTGCATACTAATAATTCTACAAACTACATCACCAACATCTTTTCAAGCATATTCATACAAAAGGCCAATACCACTAGCTTATGATAAACCTCTTGTCATTATAACCAACACAGTAGCTGAAGCAGCACATTGAAGTACTTGTTAAAGTACAAGAATTATTCACCAAAAAAAACATTAACAAGAAAGGATAAAGGATAACAGGCTGCACACAATCATATGCAGACCTAACAAAGAAAACTTTATTTCGGATTCAGTATAACACCAACTCCAATTCGAAATCCAAACTCAGCTTTCATCATCAAACACGCAAGATATTCAACACCATCTTGAGGACTGGATTGAAGCAAGAATGGAGAATTAAAGTATGAAAATGAGCCATGAAACACTAGATTTGTGTAGCAATATTTCCACCAACAAACCCTTAACCTTCTATTGATCAATAAAATATTAATCTTCACCATTAAGTAGAACAAAATTAAGTGGTCATCTAACGAACACAATGTAGCAGAATCCACATGCTCAAACCTAATAGGCATCAAGAATCAAGAACGGAAAATCTTAATAAAGAAATTAGATGAAAAACGACCTAATTATAATGAAAATGTAGTTTGATATGAAATTGAATCTCAATGAAGTACTCAATCACAAATTGGATACATGAAATCAAGTATGAAGTAGTGAAAAGATTTAAATGGACGTTACCAGTATAGATTTGATTTTAGAAGTTGAGATTAAAGAATCAAGATCCAAATCAAAAAAGAAATCATGAACTAAGATTTCAAGTGAGAAACCCAAATCCCATACCTAAGAATCATGTTTGATTATGTTTGTTGACGTAGCAGTGAAGCATCAGGATCAAAAACCTAATCCACACCAAGAACCACTGGTAACAAATCTTCATTCAAACTCCATAAATCTTTAACAGCTGAGATGCAGCCAATGTTTCTCGAGATGCATAAAAGAAACATCAGGATTAAGAGAATTCGTGTTTTAAGAGAAAACCCGGAACAAATCTCATCTCAGAAATCAATTTCTGATGGCAGCAGTAAGCAGAGATGATAAAGAACAACATCAGAGAAGATGAGTTAAAGAATATAAGGTTAATCATCGAAAGAAAGATCGATACCCCTGAGAAATTTTAATTTCTCAGATCTAATACCATAATAGATTCAGAAGAATTGCAGATGATTTAATCAATTCAATAGAAGAAAGAGAAATATTGTTTTGAATAAATGACATTACTAAATATATATACTCAACTCTCTTTATTGTCTCGACTCTGACACACTTGTGCACCCTAGTTAACAATTCGCCGAATAATTCAGTAACGGACTGAAATGCGTACTTTGCACGTACGTTTCAAACCCACCTCCTAATATGATAGGATTTTGGAAATACCTATAAATAATAACAGTAATCGCACAACATCTATAATATAGAAGAGGCAAATACGGATCGAACCCACAGGGAGCAGGGATAATGCTGCAATCAATATCTCTAACAAACTAATCAGAAAAGATGTTCTTGGATTTTTAATAATGAAATAAATAAAATTGAATTAAACTAACAAAGTGAATGTACTGGAAGAGTCGGTAACCATGGTTTTTAGTCTCCACCGCTATTTCTATTCAATTACTGAAAGGAAACGTAACTCTTTGAATATCCATCCATTTTTTCATTCTATCGACATCACCTATTATATGTATTAGAGTCGAAAATATCATTGGGACACCCTAAGCATGGTACATCAAAAGACTAAACCCAAGCAGGCACCATCAAATTATATTAGTGAGAAAATTATATGAAACTAAATATAGGTTCACAAATAATACCTGGAAATTCTAAGCATACCTCATCAAAGGATTTAACCCAAGTATGGAATATCAAATAAGTATTCAAATATATTTACGATCCTATTAATTATGCGCAGAGGTTACTGCATTGTACAGAACCGGTGAAGCAACAACTAATTCCATTAAATCAATATATAATATTCAAGAATTAATTTATTCAAATCATAGTAGTCTATTGTCAAATATTTCAGTTTAATTGGCCTAATACTCAAAATGGCTTCAATACAAAACCCTAGTTATAAAGCAATTAGAACATGGCTATGGATTTTTTAAAATCCATACAAATAATTAACAAAAGGATAGAAAGATTAAACCGTTAGGCCTTCGTCTTCTTATCGATCGTTTTACACTCCCAATAACCTCCATGGCAGCACTTCTGTCTCTCCTGCTCACCGTCTTCAGAAGTAAACCAACACTTTTTTTTTCTTTTCAAAAACCGTCTCCTGTAAGTCTGTCTTGGTTGATATATTTATAGATGCTCCTCTGGTTTCAACCAGGACCAAGCACGTAAGTACACAAAATCCCAATCCATACACAGACCACAATTTCTAAAATCCAACTCCTTTCCAATTCACGTGCTATCTTTATTCTTTTATAAGCAGCAAAACAAACCACTTTGTTTTCTTTTCTTTTCACACATTTCACTCCCAGCAAACAAGATTGGTCAACTCACTCCACGTCCAGAATTCTCTCACTTTCTCCACCATATCTCGCCCAACAAATAGCACCTTACATCACCTTTTTAGTTTGTCCCCACTGCCTCTTTTCTCTTAAAGAACAGAAACTATAAGGGAAGTCCGCCTTATGCAGTGTACAGTGTACACGATCTTTCCATTGCCTGATCTTTGCTAAGTCCAACCCATCCAATGACCATTGGACTTTTGATTACAAATGATACAGCATCATCATATTTATTCTCCGTGAACGAGTCACTGATCCAGCCGTCCAACAACCACCTGCTCCTGTTTTCGCTGTATCAGTGAAATCACGCCCCTTTAACTGTGTTTAGTTCCTTGGGTTTTATGTGTACCACCTATAAATAAAATAATTGGTAAAACTAATACAATTATAAAAACTAGCAAATATATATTAGGCGGTAAAATTTTGCAAAGAAATACCCCACTTGTTTCTCGAATTGTATAAATTATCCTCATATCAAATACCCTCGAACCTATATTTTGTTAGTCTACGAGTAAAACTAATCTAAAAATAAAATAAAATTCTAACTCACTTTTACAGGAATTGCGACTACATTTAGCATATGTAACAAGCCTTTAAACCCCTAAGTGGTCTTAGCGCACGAGTTTTGTCTCGCGAGGGTTTACAAGAAATATATCCACAAAACGTTTACTCCAAATTCTATCTACCTCTGAACGATTGAGAATAGACACTAAACAAGCTATTTAGTTGGCATACTAAATTCTTAGGCTATAAGAATCATTATCCTGTATGAATCCAATGTATGTAGACGAGTTTGCACTCAGCGTACCAAAATTCATATAAGAATGCAAAACTCTACTCAAATAATCATCAAACGTTCCAATACTGGATGGAAATTGTCAACATTTACATTGCTCGAAATCAATCAAATTCAAACTCAGGGATAGATTAGAGAATGAAAATTGAAGTGATGAAGGGTGTATATGTTGACTAAGGTGAACGATGTTTCCCAAAATATTAGTATAAAGTCCGACTCGGATGCTCCTATTTTTATTATTATTATTTACATTATTTATTTTTCTTCTTCAACTTTTTTTTTCTTTTTCACGACTACATGATTAAATCTTTTGAATCTAAGTGCATGCTCCTTTTCAGCAGATTACATGATAGTTCCCATGGATCTTGCATTCCACGCTTGCTTAGGCGATGGAGACAGGGAGTACACACACATATTGTTATTCAAGCATAAATTTTTTATTTTATTTTTATTTATTTTTTGACAAAATTAAAATTCTAATGCATCCGAACTACGACCTTGTGGCAATACTAGGGCCCCACCAAATCACTTAGAGAAACATAAAATTGTAAAAATAAAAACAAAAAGTGATATGATTATGATGATTCCGAGATATGCTTGTTCAATGATTATCATGTTATTTCCAACACCTGAGTTAGGCATTGAGATATGAATAGACCATTTAGCTGGGCACACCAATTCCTATAGACAAGAGTTATGTTTCCATCTACCTAGAATGGTTAGTGTCATCCTGAATTGTTCACAAGTTTCTAAATTTTGGAGTTTCTTATTGGCATCAATTTTCAGAAACTCTACCCTGAAACCTAAATTTAACATTGTCCTCAATGTTTCAAACTGTGTAACCTAGAATTATATGCAATATAAATGTAAATAAGAAAGGCAAAAATAAATCAAAGAGAATGGATTGGGAGATTTCGCCTGATTGATGTAAGAAAAGCAATATTCCCTGTAACACATATCAAACGATAGTAATAACAAAGAACGCTGAAATAAAAATAAATAAAAAGCCTAAAAAAAAATAAAAACAAGAAATTAAGAATCTACCTGTTGGATATGTACATAAAAGATCTTCATAAATTAACTACTTGAAAAATCTGGGGATCAAGCCAAAACACAATATATACAGCCAATGACAGTATCACACTCTCGCAGTAGCAACGTAAAAATGATGAGACTATCAAAATAAAAGAGCTACCCTCAAACCTGGTTTTTGCAAAGGATGTATCACTGTGAACAAACATAACCGAGTCAAAGGGTTCGCTAGGGATGGGAACTGAAACTATTTGGGAGATATGCACATGCAAAGAGAAGTCACGAGAAGCAAAGTTGGAAACATTATACTGGAAATTAATTTCACTTAGAGCAATACTAGCAGCTGACCATTCTTCTTCGATTTCTCTAAAGGTCTCATGAATTTGTTCCCACACTAAGTCTCTCCTACGTGAATTATCATTCAACTGGTTGAGTGAATCTTCTAAAGAAAGACTTATATCATAAGAAGTATTAGGTATCAATTGTTTAATTAAATCCTCCAATGAAGGAGAACATACATTATATTCATTACAATATTGCTCATTTTCCGGCTCATGATAATGTGAATCACTACAAGCATATTTTTCAATTGTTTCAGTAAATAACTTCTTTTCTGACTCTTCTCTCTGGAACTTTTTGGATGAGTTCCAAAATGCCAGAAAGGATGTCATGTCACCAGACTCCATATATACAAAGAAAATAAAAACAAAAATTTATACAAAATAAAATTGGTGCAAATTCAAGAAGTAAACAAACAAACAATTACCAATTCATTCATTCCATAAATCACACCACAAAAGAAAAGAAAAATTACTCTTGCCCTTATAATTGGAACGGAAGAGTTCAAAGAACTCAATTAAGTATTTTCCTACTTCGAAAAGAAGTACTAGTACCTCGTATCAACATTCACAATTTAGGATAACGAGCGTCCAACCTGTCCAAATCGTTCAGTATATAACTCATAAGTAAGAAACTCGTGAGTATTTTGCAGCAAACGAATGTTGTTGAGCTAGGCGACTAAGAGCAATCCTAAAAGTAGCTGAAACAAAATTCTAAGACACAAAACTAGTCAAAAAGAACTAAAAATCCTAAAGACAAAATAAAAATAAAAATATTGTACAAAACAAAAAAATGATAAATAGAATAAAAACCTAAACTACGATTAGAAAATCAAAAATACTAATTACAATATTCCTCAACCGCTCCCCGACAGTGGCGCCAAAAATTGATGTGGTTTGGAAATACCTATATATAATAACCACAATCGCACGACGTCTATAATGTAGAAGCAGCAAATACGGGTCGAACCCACTGAGAACGGGGACAATACCGCAATCAATATCTCTAACAAACTAATCAGAAAAGATGTTCTTGGATTTTTAAGAATGAAATAAATAAAATTGAATTAAACTAATAAAGTGAATGTACTGGGAGAATCGGTAACCAGAGTTTTTAGTTTCCACCACTATTTATATTCAATTACTGAAATGAAACATAACTTTTTGAATACTCATCTATTTTTTCGTTCTATCGACATCACATATTATATGTATCACAAATATCACTGGGACACCCTAAGCATGGCACATCAAAAGACTAAACTCAAGCATGCACCATCAAATTGTATTAGTTAGAAAACAATACGAAACTAAATATAGGATCACAAATAATACCTGGCTATTCTAAGCATACCACATCAAAGGATTTAACCCAAGTATGGAATATCAAATAAGTAGATAAATAATTTACGATCATATTAATTATGCCCAAAGGTTATTATATTGTACAGAACCGGTGAAGCAACAACTAATTCCATCATTAAATCAATAAATAACATTCAAGAATTAATATATTCAAATCATAATAGTCTATTGCCAAATATTTCAATTTAATTGGCATAATACTCAAAGTGGCTTCAACACAAAACCCTAGTTACAAAACAATTAGAACATGATATAGATTTCTTAAAATTCATATAAATAATTAACAAAAGGATAGAAAGGTTAAACCGTTTACACTCCAAATAACCTCCACGACAGCACTTCCGTCTCTCCCTGCTCACCGGCTTTAGAAGGAAACCAAAACTTTTTTTTTCTTTTCAAAAACCGCCTCCTGTAAGTCTGTCTTGGTTGATATATTTAGAGATGCTCCTCCGTTTCAAACAGGACCAAGCACGTAAGTACACAAAAGCCCAATCCATATACAGACCACAATTTCTAAACCCAACTCTTTCCCAATTCACGTGCTATCTTTATTCTTTTGTAAGCAGCAAAACAAACCACTTTGTTTTCTTTTCTTTTCACACGTTCCACTCCCAGCAAACTGGATTGGTCAACCCACTCCACGTCTACACTTTTCTCTCTTTCTCCACAATATCTCGCTCATCAAACAGCACCCTACGTCACCTTTTTAGTCTGTCCCCACTACCTCTTCTCTCTTAAGAGAAGTCCGCCTTATGCAGTGTACACGATCTTTCCGTCACCTAATCTTTGCTAAGTCCAACCCAACCAATGACCCTTGGACTTTTGATATACAGCATCATCATATTTATTCTCCGTGAATGAGTCACTGATCCAGCCGTCCAGCAACCACCTGCTCCTGCCGATATATTAGTGAAATCACGCCCTTCTAACTGTGTTTAGTTCCTCACTGAATTCTATGTGTACCACCTATAAATTAAATAAAATAATATAATTAATAATTAATATAATTATAAATACTAGTAAATATAAATTAGATGGTAAAAATATACTCCCTCCGTTTCAGGAAAGAGTTACTTTTCCTATTTGCACAATTATTAAGGTAAGATGAGAGAGAATAACTTTTGTAATTTATTTCCAGATTTACCCTAATAAAAAGTTTAATACTACATATATCTTTATAATGAGAATAATAACATTTCTTAAAATAATAAGGGTAGTTTTGAAAGTTTGTTATATTAAAAATGAAAGTAACTCTTTTGTTGGAACAAAAATTTAAAGAGAAAGTAACTCTTTTCCTGAAACGGAGGGAGTATAAATTATGCTCATATCGTAATAGCATATTATATAAGATTTATAAATTATTTGTATTCATGAGTAATTCATCCTGATTCTCGCTTCTTTTTTTTTTTTGTTCTTTGTATACCTAGATTATATAGTAGATATACATCATAAAATGACATATAATTTCAATAAGCTATATTCTTATATATAATGTATGTTGAATTTTATGTGTCAAATTGATATCTCTAAAATGAATTATATACGTATGTATACTGTTTCGAATTATCACCAAACCACGAATTATTGACCAGATTTTTAAATTTTAAAAATCCGAATAAGACTCGTACGTTTGTCGAATTCCGAATTGCTAACTAGGGTGTGCACAACACACTCACAAAAGACAAGACTTGCACATTATACCTCACATATATTCATTAACACACACGTTAATGCTATTATGTCTGTGCATCAAGGAAATTCACTCAAAGATGTTACTGCTCATAAAGTGGTTTGGGGTTTGCAGTCTGAGCATAACTAGACCAAACATATGTTTTGTTGTAAACTATATCTCTTAATTCATGCACAAGCCAACTGAAGATCACGTCTTGCTTTCTAGAAGAATTATGGGATTCCTTAAAGGTTCTCTGGGATTAGGGATTACTATTTCCTCTGGTGATTGTAGAAAACTATATTTATATTGTGATTCTGACTGGGCAAGGTGTCCATTTACCAGAAGACCTACCTCTGAATTTTGTGTTTTTCTTGGCAATTCCTTGGTTTCTTGGTCTTCCAATAAACAGCCTACCATCTCAAGATATTCTACTGAAGCTGAATACAAGGCATTGGCAATTGGTTCAGCTGGAATTTGAATTTGATTCTTACTTACAGAATTGGGTATTTCCTTAATTACACCTTTACTCTTTACTGTGATAATATGCCTGCTGCCAGTCTAACTAGCAATCCCATCTTTCTGCAAGGACAAAACACATTTAAATGGATTATCATTTTATTGGGGACTTGGACTTTGATCTCTGCATCTTTTTCTGGATATTTTGTTTATTCCTTCATTCACACAAGCAGATATCTGATATTTTCACTAAGAGTCTGGTGCATTCTTATTTTTCTACTTTGGCCGCCAAGCTGATGTACTTGGGTCGTGTACATCTTGATGGGGAGTCAAAGAGTAATGAAATGTAAATTTCTTTTTTACTGTTACAGTAGCTAAGTCTGTTAACTAAATCTGTAACTGTTTGTTATGGTGTTTGTCTGAGTATAAATAGACTCAGTCTTGTAATAGTTTGCTTTATCCCATTTTATTTTATAAAATCTTTAGGCTTTTTCTCTCATCTCTCGATTCTATCACTGGCCAAGTGCTCACACATTTTTATCGGCACATTTTGGACGAACTTGGGAAGCTTTATATGTAAAAACAGGTATTATAAGAATGGCCAATTGGAGAGAGAAACCAAGCTTTACATGGAAAAACAGGTTCTATAAGAAAGGCAAAGTGAAGAGAGAGAATACCGATGAATCAACCCTCCTTAGGATTCTCTAACAGTTACGAGTCTACTTGAAGCTTTTTCTTGTCATGTTAACTTCACTGACGAGAAACATAAACTCTGGAAATAGCCAGACCTTTCCCTTGCCTGCCTTGCAAATTCTTTGCAACACAGAGAGAAGATGAATTCTAGTGAGCAAGACTGATTTTAATCATGCAATCACCTGATAAATGCAAAAAACAAAACATAAAACTGCAGTAGCACGAGACAGCTAAGAATGGTTCCTCATATAATCAGAGAATGGTTCAAGACTTGATAGCAGTAAGCGTTCACCAAGATTCCTAGTTACAGATCAAACAAAACCAGTTTTCCAGTTTTTAGCATTTAGCCTAAAACATAGTTAGAAATTAACTTAAACTGATTACTTTTCACAGCGTCCTATGTTAGCTACAAGTACCAACTATAACTTGGGAAACATTCAACAACAACAACAAACACACCCACATTTTGCTAAAATTCGTGGTTAGGACTTAGAGATTACAAACAAGACTGTTTTTCGGGTCTTTTTCTTTCTTCAGATCAAATGAGTCTCTTGGGGTCATCATCAGTGTTACCATCCTGAACGAGCTTCAGTATCCAGTCAAGAAATTCTGATATCATGAAATATAATCAAACACCTTTCTCCTTATCGGTAATATGTCTGCTGATACACCGGTACACCATTGCCATATCCTCCATATGCTGGGTAACTCAAGGTGGGTCCTGCGAACGGAGAAGTCATCATGACAGGGGAAGAGTGTTCTAGAGAATATCCGTAAGGGTCTCGGACGCAAGATGGGCTTCTGCTACCGTACATGGCAGGACCAGTGGCCCTATTATCATATGTGTAAGTTGGGACCCCGGCGGGATATGGAACATGGGTTGGTGAACGAATGTATGTGGTGGTACTGGCCGGGAAAGAAGAGACATAAGCAGCATTTGTAAGTCTACCAGCCTTGGCAGGAGGCATCGGGCCTCCATTGTTGTTAGCTCGTGTTCTCTTATTGGCAGGGACCACAACTGGCTTTTTCTTCTCAACTTTGGTCTTCTCTAGTTGTTCAAGACGCTTCTTAAGGCTTTCAGCAGGGAACTCAGCGTCAAGCTTGTATTCCTCAATGCACCTGATAACAGCTCGGAGTGCCGATTGTTCTTTGCGCCCAGCTAGGTGCTGCAAAAATATATAATAAAGGTTCTTCACTAGCATTTTTCTCGAGACTAAATTCAACTAAGTTGCACATAGCACACCTACTTAGAGGCTTTTATTAAACTAAAACATATTATATTCTATAAGAGATAACCACGGTGGAGACATGTAAAGCTTTAAGATGAGGATCAATATGTAAGTGCTTCAAACATTTCTGAGGTCATAAAAAGCAGCAACAGAACCTGCATCAGTGAAAGTTCAACAAACCATAAAAATAGTGGGCAGCCCACTTTTTATTCCAGGATGACTTTTGTCGACAGTTGAATCATTGATGACTATGTAATACGTTAAAGATTTAACAGGTGATAAGATTAGTCGGCCAATTGATTCGAGGGCATCACATTAAATTTATAACACCAGCATGGACATGCCAAACTCAACAAATTTCCTACTTCAGATATCAGCACGGCACACCATTGTATATATTTGCTTTATTTAGTTCCTCAATTTGCAGACTATTTATTGTGCTCTTCTAGAAGAAGATAGTGCCTAGGACTCAAAACTCAGAGCTAGTTGCAACAACTCCGATAAAATCCTGCTAATGAGGGCCACTAGAAAATGAGAAAATACACATACCGCAGCTTTGCCATTGTTCGGATCTTCCATTAGAGAAGTAGCAGCCTTCTTTGAATCCTTCAGATAAGCTTTTAGCAACGGAACTGGAGGAAACTTATCCACTAGACCCACTTCATAAGTGAAGTGCACCGCATCAACCTGTTGACCCTTGCTTATTAATTCTTCAATCATGTCTGCGAGTAATAGCAGCAATCCATCAACCGTTCAATAACACGACATTTATATAAAAATAGATAGATGTATAAAATTATGAACTCTCATTTTAATGATTAAATCCACCAAAAATTGAGTCCTCCCAAATTGTTGTATGACAATGACAACTACATCAGTTACTAGTTTCTTTTTGAAGTGAAGTGGTAACACAGGACTCATACAAGAGAGAATCCACATAAGCCTTCAACTTGTGTACCCTATAAACACTACACTGATCAATGAACTAGATGTCTTGGGATATTTGGCTTTCCCAATATAACTGTTAAGATTTATCTACAATAACCTGCAACGTAAAAAGTGATACCGTGCATACCATGTTAAGCAGCTGACCCACCTATTCTTATACACTACAGCAACTGCATAAAGTTAACACTGCATATTGTAAAAATCACCTCATTTATGAAAACCAAAATGTGTCTACAGGGTTTATTTAGCAAGATGCTTCATTCTGGTTCGCTATATTCTCTCACTTCTTAACACTAAATTAAAGAAATTTAAGTATCATTTTAGAATTAAGTGATATGCCCTGAAGTAACAGATCAATGAGAGTAACTGACTGATGGCTTAACATATAAAGCACAACGTGAGAACTAAACGTCATGATAATTCCGTCAGTTCAATCGTGCACCGCAATCAGGATTTGATAGAACATCCGAAAGTAGTGATCCAAATTGACAAATACTTATTCTTTTGTCTCAGGTTTCCAGTTTTGAATTGCTCAGGACATCATATCTTTAAGCAAAACATTAGCAATTAACAGAAGCCAATATAACTAAAACGAGACAGATAAAGAACTATACCAGCCATATTGTAACCAAGACCAAGAGAAACAGCAAGCTTAGGCATCTGCTTCCTCCAAGCAGAACTCAAAACAAGTTTACGGTAAAACATCCCATCTTCCTTGGAAACGACACCAAAGGTCACCAAGTGCTGCAGAAACGTGTGCACATCCGGAGTCCTTACATTCTCAATACCCCCACGTTGATCCAAACTCTCTTTCCAAACATCAGCAATTTTTTGAGCTCTTTTTTTCATGGTTGGTGTCACCATAGGTCTCGTATTCCCAAACACCGGATCAGCAACAACTGGTATAAGTGATTCAAGAACCAAAACACAAGCCCATCCTAAATCAATTGTTTTCTTATCACTCTTCACTTGTCTCTTATCAACTGGAAACACTTCAGAAATGGCTTCTAACACAAATTTGGCTGGATCGATACAATCGGACAACGCCAACGGGATCTGAACTCGAAGTAAATCCAATTCTTTCTTCCTTACGGTCACAAATTTCCAAAACCCACTAAAATCCATTTTCACACAAAAAGATTTCAACTTACCCAACAAATTCACAACTGCATCATCGAACACTTGAGTGTCTTCTTCCACCACCCCCTTTTCGAAAGCGACCAACGCCGCCTCTTTACGTTGTTCAACTTTACCAATTTCAATCTTAACATTTCCTTCAATTGTAACTTCTCTTTCGTTAAGAACATCTAAAGTTTCTTTAGTTTCATTAGCTAAAGATTGAATTTTCTCTTGAATAGCTTCAGATTTCTTCTTAAGATCTTGTTCTAATGTAGTAAAATGATCAGATAATTCTTTCCATAGTAGAGTACAATTTGTCATCAGAGTAGTTTGTTTCTGAAACTCATCGAAACTCATCTGTAACATCTCCTCGCCTGTTATGACGAGAGAACCCATGACTTATTATCAAACCCTAATTTTGATTTGTTTTGTTCTTCTTCAAAGAAAAGAGGAAAGTAAAAGAAACGCTAGAAATGCAAGTGATAATCTCTGGTAAAGGGAGGGTTTGGTAGTGATGTGGGACAGCGCGGGAGGTGGCTATTCTGATAAAGTGACGAGAATGGAGGGAAAAAGTTCAGTGGATTACGTGGGTTAGCCCGTATGATGACATGTGATTAGAATTTCTGTTTCCTTCCTGTTTAAAAATTAGTTTGGCTTATCCATGGGTAACTTTCATTATTAGGCCGACAGGGAATTTATGCGGTTGAATGTACTCCTTTCGTACTTTTTACGAGGGAATTTTATTTCTAAGAATTACTAGTTAATTCATCTTGGGTGACTTGTTTGATGACTGGTTTTTTATTGGAGTTGTCTTAACCGTTGGTTTAAAAATATATTTTTGGATTAAAAAAATTATCTCCAAATCTATAGCATGTGTAAGACCTTGATGTATCCAGAGTTGCCCTTATATTTGACGAATATTACATCTTTCCTGTGTTTTCAATTTCTCTCTTAATTTTTGTTTTGAAGGGACGATGAAGATTTTCTTTGAGCTCCGACAAATTTGAATTCAACTTCAATTTATTGGGTTAATAAGTTGATATAATTTATGTTATTTTTTTTTCATTTTTTTCTTATGGTGATTTTTTTAGGGATTGTTTGGGTACGATTCCGATCTGAGATCTGAATCTCTTGATTCCGCAGGCACAAATTCTGATTGTACATTAAACCAAAGTTATTCTGATTGTATATTAAACAATCCTCGGATGTGCACTTGTCTTTAAAATATTTATAGGGCTCAGATTATAAATAAGGATTTATATATACTTTTTGGGTTTTCTAGAGGTCAATTCTGATATGTGGGTAGTTGATGCTTAAAAAATGAAAGTTATTTGGAAATTTAGATGCATAATCAGAGGAACTTGAATTTGAGTATTTATTGGGGAATAAAGCAACGTGCAGCTATAAATATTCTTATCTAGAAAGTTGGTAGTACAAAGAGGCCAGGAAAATTAGAATAAATTAATGGATTTAGAAATTGGTTAGGTTTTCACTCAGCACATATTAATATCTACTAGGTTTTCACTCAGTACATATCAATATTTATTTATTTTTTTACTTGCTACATATCAATATATGCTAGGTTTTTACACGGTACATATCAATATCTACTAGGTTTTCAAATATTATTTTCTTTCGGTACATGTGTATATATAATGTAGTTTTTCATTTTGAAATGTATAAATGAATTATAAATATGAAGTTCATCTATGGGATACTAATTGAATCTTTTCTGGATGCTCCGTATTCATTGAATCTATTATTCATTGTATATTTAGTGTTTTTGAAGGCTCCATATTTTTTTAATTAGTATATACTACAGTAGTAACCTTTATGGAAATGATAATCAGTTGACTACTTGTTTTAGAATAATCCATTTTGAACTGTTCAAATCGCGACTAGCTCTTTACATTAATTTTTATCCTGCCAATTCCTCATATGTGGTACTCATATGCTACTTGTATATACTGTAGAGAGAGCTTCACACTATAGAGAAAAAAAGGTGAAAACAAAACAAAATGGGGTTGTTTTACCGTTGTATTTCTTGATTTGTAACTGGATTGGATTGTGCAAATCACGGTTCAATTAGTTTTAATTTGCATGGGTAAATGTTTTTAGAGTATATCAGTTTGGAATTTCTCGATTTTTGACTAGCTCAAATTATGTTTAAGCAAGTTTGTAGCTTTAAAATGCATGACATTTTTTTTATAACAACCCAAGACAGCCGTTCAGTACTAATATCAAATGGTTTTCATTTGTGATATATTTTGACTATGTGATTCATGTTCCTACTTCCAGGTAACCTACAATGTTCCAAACCAGTAAATATATGCAAAATTGGCATTCAAGGGTCTGCACTTGTGGAGCTTGGGTTTCTTAAGGGAGTTGGACGTGTATACTCAATGGGATAAGCTTGTTAACATCTCACCACACTGGATTTTATGCCTTTGATAGGTAATTGTATTTCTCTTTCTTAATAACAATATTAAATCTCCTTTCATTAGAGGTGCAAATCTCTAGGATATATGTCGATATATCTTTGGTCTGAGTGCATTTGAGTTTTCACGGTGCTTCTAATATTAATTCTACCTACTTATGTAATGTATTTGGATGGAGTTCAACTATTCAACTCCAATTTGATAGTATTAACAACTATTTGGAACTAATCACAATTATTATTTGGAGTACATATATGTACTAGTATTTACTCAGTACATATCAATACCTACTATGTTTTATGCAGTAAATATCCATACCTACTAATTTGTTTCAGTATATTTTATAACTGTACTGTGATTTTTTATCTTAATTTTAATTTTTTACGATTTCTGCAGTGTAGATGATTAATAATTTTTAGAGGGGTCGAGGGGGCAGCGCCCCCTCATAAACAAGAAATTTAGTAAACTTAATGGTATTTTTTCAAAATCCTATGTTTTTAAGTCCTTGATGGTTAAGTTTTGACTCTTGATAATTTTGATTCCGTCTTTGGCAGTTTTATGTGGCAAGAGTTGGATGAAATGGAACAAGCTATAGTGGAGTTTGAAAAAAATCTCAAATTCAAAGAAGAAACAACAGTTGCATCTATGGCCTCTGGAGATGCAGCATATAAGTCATTGAGGTTAGCAAACTGGCGGGCATCAAGGCTAAGAGAAAGAATGGAGGAATTATCTCATCAACTTGAAGAGTCTGATACTCAGTACATATCGATATGTACTAAGGTTTCACCCAATATATATCGATATGTACTGTAGAATTATAGAAAATATACAATTACAAAGAAAAATACAAGAGGATAACCACACGAAATTATGTTGTATGTCTAAATTTCCCTCTATTGTTTTCAGTTTGATTAATATTTTTGTCAGGATGAAGTTTTACAATTCTGAACTTGGGGATTATCCACCTTATATTATAACATTAATGTATTTCTTCATCCCGTAGAGGAGTCGAATCTACAACATTACGTTTATATTAATGACACGT
This sequence comes from Papaver californicum, assembly GCA_023531435.1. NCBI lineage: Eukaryota > Viridiplantae > Streptophyta > Magnoliopsida > Ranunculales > Papaveraceae > Papaver > Papaver californicum. The sequence continues at coordinate 5,066,757 of JAJJMC010016780.1, forward strand.
CTTTTCAGTTTGGAATTTCGTTGAACTTGTTTTCCCAGTTTTAAGTAATCAAATTGTTTGAGAATAGACGCGAAGGGATAATAGTCCAACATTATGCCCTACAGTTGTGTATTGTATATGTATATCTACCTGACCATGTGACCTTTTCCATTTCCTATTCAATATACCCTTGTCATGGACCTTCATGTCAAAGTTTAAGGGTTAATAAGTTGGTTCTTCCTTTATTTTTCTCCAAGCACCATGGACGGATACTCTGAAAATCAGCCACTTTCAGTAGTTATTTCATAATCAACGAACACTAGAAAAATCTCCAAAAGGAAAAATGTAAACCCAAATCATTCTCATCGATAAATAAATAAAAATAAAATGTAAACATGAATTTACTTTTCTTAAGAGTTCCTAGGAACAAGATATGAAAAGAAAGGCATAAGGTGTATCAAAAAAGAATCACAAAACTATACAAAACCAAGAGACAACATTAGATGTTTTAAAATAACTCTTCATTAGCTAGTTACAAATGTTTAAGCAAATAAAGGTTTAAATGGCCGCCACAACCACCAGTTTCCTCTACCACACTGGCCACACCATGACATCACTATCCCCACCTTATTCATATCCTCTAACACCACATCCACGATCATGGCCTGAATCACCACATGGTTTGACATACCACCACTGATACCACCTCATATACCAATCTTCATATCCTTCAAATGCTCTTTGGATCATGTTCACTACTAACAGTTAAGAGTTTTTAATGTTCTTTCAAAATAAAACTAGCATTGCAAAAGTTTAAAATGGAACCACATTGATAGGTTATATATATAAAATGGCATTCAAGCATCCACAAATCATTATTTCCTTCAATATGTATTGTCGGATCATACATAAAC